>JAHHFK020000316.1:0-58473 GCA_024533555.2 Aedes koreicus | reverse complement strand
GAAAGAAGCAAGAGAGAAACAAAACGGTTGTCCAGTTTAGCCGTTATTTATGGTCCTAGTGGCAAGTATTTGAATTGCATATTTTAAGCGAAGAGCTTAAACATGGCACACAAGCTAAGGAAAACCACTCTTGTGAAATGTGTGGGACATGAATGTGAATTTATAACTGGAGTTCACCTCCCAACTTTACGCCAGGTATTATCTGCGTTTTACTATCTGCTTCGATCAGAGTTAGTGCTCGGAACTCCGTTAAGCAGCTTCTGGCAGAAAACAAAAATACCGAGCATTCAGAAAACAAAAATACCGAGTATTCAGTACATTGTATTGCGAAAGTCGAATCGCTTTATGTCGAGTTATCGGCTATATGCATGCATACATCACGGAAAAATCGCAAGGCGCAAATCGAAAAAGAGGTTCCCTTTTGTAGTAAGCTTGACAAACTTTTCGATATTGCAAAGAGTATGGCAATACCGGAAATGAAAAAAAAAGAGTATCAAAGAGAGACGGATTCAGCAGTTAAGCAAGCTTTACGTGAAGATATTATGTTGCTGAAGGACCAGAAAGAAGGCCACCGCGTAGGTTTGATTTCTGATATCAGTACCATCGTGTTCTTGCTGCCAAATGCAGAAGCAGGCAAAAACAGAGCAACGAAAGAAGGATAAGCAAAAACTGTTGGAAGCACGTCGAACGAAAAGTGTAGCTCAGTTGATCATTGGTAATATTTTTTTTAATATAATAAAATCAATGTGTATGTTTATTTTCGAAAGCTCTGAGGATACAAATGGAAAAGCGAAACATCGCAATTTCAAACAAAGCTCACAAAGAGGAACACAACGTGTTGTAACCCCAGAATTAGCCCAAACTCTTGATGCAGCAAAGGTCAGCACAGATTCTGCTACAGTTATCCTGGCAGCAGCTGCTAAATCATTTGGTGGTGATTTAGCAAAAACTAATATTAACCGTGCCACTATTCATCGTGAGCGAGAGAAACACCGATATGAGATGGTCCTGAAATTGATGGAAAACTTCAATCCAGACGATATACTAACTGTCCACCGAGACGGTAAAATGGTAAATACCTTAATAGAGAGGAATCTGGTCGCTCGACAAGCAGTTTTTGTGACAGGTAAAAGCACTATCCAGCTACTTGGCGTTCCTTTCCTTGAAAAAGGGACAGAAAAAGCTATCGGGGAAGCAGTCGTGGAATTGATTAAGAAATAGAATCTTACTGAACGCGTTAAGACAATGTCGTTTGACATTACTAGTGTCAATAAAGGTAAATCTTAGCATCTTATTATATTGAAATATGATAACTAATCTATAGAAAGTGTTCTGTTCAACTAAGGATGGAAAAATGGTTCTGCTTCGTGGATAGAGCGCCACGTTGAGTCAAATCTTTTGTGGCTGCCATGTAGACATCATATTTTGGAACTTGTCCTCGAAAGTAGATTCCATGCCTTTATGGGAACAACGACTGGACCGGACATTACTATTTTCAAGCAATTTCAAGCCCACTGGAAATCAATTGACAAGGAAAACTACCAAGTGCTATTGCCATCCGAATTTCCTCATTTCTTGAGAAGTCGTTCAACTCAAATTGCTCGTCGCGTGGAATACAATATCATTGTGAGTATATTATTCAAGCACATATCATTAAATATATTCTTTTAATTCAATGATATTTCACAGCCAATGATACTTTCACAGCCAAGAGATGATTTCCGTGAGTTGTTGGAAATTTCAATAATTTTTTTTCCCCCCAAGAGGAATAACATTTCGTGCACCAGATCCTGTCCATAATGCACGTTGGATGACAAAGGCCATCTACAGTTTGAAGATGCATTCATTCAGGGCACATGATGAACTTGAACTCTTCCGAATTGTTCAGCGTACATGTTTTTCATAGTTGGAGTGTATGTCAAGGCATGGTTTTCCGCACCCTTCGCCGCATCTGCACCTCGCAGTGATCTCAAGGCGATGGCGGATCTTATTGATTTCGAGACCTTTCACATGGACACCGCTGCTGCTGTTCGAAGAAAATTCTCAAGCCATTTGTGGTATTTAAGCGAGGAGCTTGTTGGACTATCTGTGTTCGACACTGGTTTATCAGATTAAGAACGAGAGAATCTTATCCAGTGTATAAGAACAAGGCAAGGTAATGATGGTCCAACAAAAAACGTATTGATTTCGCTGGACGAGATGGCTACAACTAATATTGTTGAATTGTTTAAAGTTTTGGGTATTAATACCAGCTTTTTTGATGAACCAGTAAATGAATGGAGTTTGAACAAGGAATACCAGAAAGGATAAGAAATAATAAATCACCCTAGAGTGGTAAATGATCACGCAGAGAGAGCTATCAAGCTGATGCAAGACTATAACAGGAATGTGACCAAAAAAGAAAACGACTTTCAAAACCTGTTGCTCAATGTGGAAGAAAGGGCGATACGGTCAAAATTTGGTCAATATCAACTTGACGTATTTCTTTCAATTTTGCATTTAAAAAACCTGAACACCCCTCATTTTGAAGGTGTGTGTGTGTAGAATGTTGCTCCTATTTTGATTTTGGAATTCACTCTTCAGTTGTCAAAATGCCGTCCAAGCAAGAAGAGCAGCGTATCAAAATTTTGCTCGCGCATCGCGAAAATCCGAGCTACTCGCACGCAAAGTTGGCAAAATCGCTAAAAGTTGCCAAATCAACCGTTACAAATGTAATTAAAGTGTTTGGGGAACGTTTGTCGACAGCCAGGAAGTCTGGATCGGGGGGAAATCGAAAACCGGAAGCCGCTGAGACGACAAAGAGAGTTGCCGGTAGTTTCAAGCGAAACCCTAACCTATCTCTCCGAGATGCCGCAAATAAGCTGGGTGTATCGTCTACAACCGTGCATCGAGCCAAAAAACGAGCCGGACTATCGACTTACAAGAAGGTAGTGACTCCAAATCGCGATGATAAACAAAATACGACGGCCAAAGCGCGATCCCGGAGGCTGTACACGACGATGCTGACGAAGTTTGACTGCGTGGTAATGGACGACGAAACCTACGTCAAAGCCGACTACAAGCAGCTTCCGGGACAGGAGTTTTATACGGCAAAAGGAAGGGGAAAGGTAGCAGATATTTTCAAGCACACGAAACTGTCAAAGTTCGCAAAGAAATATCTGGTTTGGCAAGCCATCTGTACCTGTGGCTTGAAAAGCAGCATTTTCATAGCTTCCGGGACTGTCAACCAAGAAATTTACGTGAAAGAGTGTTTGAATAAACGTCTGCTGCCTTTCCTGAAGAAACACGGTTGTTCCGTACTGTTTTGGCCGGATTTGGCATCTTGCCATTACGGTAAAAAGGCCATGGAGTGGTACGCCGCCAACAACGTGCAGGTGGTTCCCAAGGACAAGAACCCTCCCAACACGCCAGAGCTCCGCCCAATTGAGAAATACTGGGCTATTGTCAAGCGGAACCTAAAGAAGACCAAAAAAACTGCTAAGGACGAGCAGCAGTTCAAGGCAAACTGGCTTTCTGCGGCGAAGAAGGTGGACAAGGTGGCTGTACAAAATCTGATGGCAGGGGTCAAGCGTAAGGCCCGGCAATTCGGATTTGGAAAAGCGGAAGCCTAACTGAATATTTTCCTGAATTTTATACTAATTGAACTTGAAAAAGAAATTTAATTTGATTTTTTTAAATAAACGATTTCACCGATTTACACGCGTTTTCCCTTGACCAAATTTTGACCGTATCACCCTTTTTTGTTTTGGCTGGCACCCTACTGGAGGTGACTGAGTTTAGTCCCGACGTAGGAATTATTCGAGATGTGATATTTTACTAATGTCTAACTAGGCTGGCATCAAAGGTTGTCAACTGTGGAAGTGGAATTAGAACACTAAGTTGAACGCCATCAATAAGCTGACTTACAAAGATCAATAAACTGGGATATGCTAAGAAAAAGAAAAAGAAAATGAACAAATTAGAAAACTGAAATGCACTGGAACGACAATGAGTAGAATGCAGCTTTTAACACATTTTAAAGCAATAACGACTGTTCCAGAAAGTATAAGCACACCTTATTTTAACGGTCACTTTGAATATAAAGAAATATTTCAACATGTTTTGGCTGCGTCCTTTTGTTTGCACATTTTTGAATGACATAGCATCAAAAAAGTGTTCAGTTTTGTGTTACCTATCAAAATGCGCGGTCTTACTCCGGAACAACGAAAAAGTATCGTGCACAAATTGTGCACTGTGAGCGGACTTTCCTTGAGGAAATTGGCCAAGAAAGAGGGTGTAAGCGTCGGAGCGGTACGATCTGCGATTCGAAAATATAGAGAACAGTGTACGTTTGAAGATGCGCCGAAGAGTGGTCGGAAATCCGGTCCTGTTAGTCCGGATATCGATAAAAAGATCAGGGATGCCTACAAGCGAAAACCAGCGACTTCCGTTCGGGATGTTGCGAAAAAACTAGGGACCTCGTCGAGTAACGTCATGCGTGCCAAAGAAAGACTTGGGCTAAAAACATACCGGAAGCAGAAAAAAAACCCAAAAGAAACACAAAACAGGCCGTGTCCGTGAAACCACGGGCCCGCAAACTCTACGATTCGTTATTGTGTAGAAATTCTGGGTGTATAATAATGGACGATGAAACGTATATGAAACTAGATTACAAAAAGCTTCCCGGACCACAATTCTATACTGTAAGCGAAGGCAAAGACATTCCCCAAACAGAGAAGGCAATTTTTACCGACAAATTCGGTAAGAAGGTTATGGTTTGGCAAGCAATATGCGAGTGTGGTAAAACATCTAGTCCGTACATCACAACGGAGACAATGAACACTCAGAAATACAAGGAAGGAATGTCTCCAGAAGCGATTATTGCCGATGATCAGGCAGCACTAAGGTCAAGTAGTGTTTTGGCCTGATTTGGCGTCATGTCATTACGCAAAGGACACTTTAGAATGGTACAAAAGTCAAAATGTATGTTTCGTGCCGAAAGACATGAATCCGTCGAACTGCCCGGAGGCACGGCCAATCGAGACTTTTTGGGCTTTAACCAAAGCAAAGCTTCGAAAATTTCTTAAAACCAGCGGACGACATCCAAAAATTTAAAAATGATTAGCCAAAAGTGGTCAAAATGGTGGGAAGTACCACTGTGCAGAAGCTACTGGGTCATGTTCGAGGAAAAGTCAGGAGTCCTGGCTATGATTAAATATTTTGATTAAACGAGAGTAAAATATCCAATAAAACACAAATACAAATATGATTGGCCAAATAAAATTATTAAAACTAAAAAAAAAACATGACTTTTTTGTTATTTTGAAAGTGTGCTTATACTTTCTGGAACAGTCTATATGAATTTTGATTGCTCATGCCTATGTAAGGAAAGTCTCTTCACGAAAAATCGCATAGAGTATGGATGCCACCACCACTTGTTCTTAAATAAATTTAGAACTCATCTGTGATAGAAAGACTTCGTTTAAACCCTTTCAAAACTTTGTATGACGACAACATCATCCTGACTCCATGTACTGCAAACAGCAATCTTATTACCTTTCCTTATAAGCATTGATTAAAACATGACACAACGGAATAAATCTCCCCCCGACTTGGCAGGGTAGAACCTTCGCACCTTGTTAGTCGCCATAGCTGTCGACATGCGGGTCTCGGTCGCCGTTCTACCTCTGGCGGTACCGTTTTCTTCCACAGAGCAGAGGGCGGAAGTGTAAAATTTGCAATTCCGACAGCTGTGCCATGGCTGCAGCAGCACCGAGTTGCTGCCTGATGGGTTGACAGTTACAATATCGTTTCCGCAAGTACGCTACGGAATGTTATTCATGTGCTGTTTGGTGCGCCCAGTGCCCAAGGCCGCATATGGCAGTCATGCCCGCTTAGCGGCAATCGTGCGCGAACACTTTCTACACTCTGATGATACCTATAGGTGCCGGCCGATGTGCCTTGAATATTAATGCCCGATTCCGTCGAGGCACGGCCACGCACGGCCGCTGAAGCTCACTCAAAATGGTCGTTCAGAGTTGAGGTAATTTGTACGAACAAGGCGTCGACAAGATTTAATATGTCCCGTCTAGATCCCAAAAAAAAATCACCTTGATGTTAGATTAGACAAAGAGGTTGGCAAATAGAGTGTCAGTTTGTAATAATTTAACACCTCATGCATTGTTATGAAACTCGAATTTACGATCACGCCCATTGAATTAAATTATCCGAAAACGTATTCGTGTGCTGAAATCCTTTCATTCTCATATCACTGAGTGCGATGTTGAAAGGTCGACCGCGTTCTGAAATTTATTCATTTCGTATGAATTTTTCTGCCATATCTTTCCCACCAAATCACGCTGGATGCGTTTGTCAGGGTGGTGGGGCGGATGCATGACGAGAATAATCCTTATTTGCGGTGTGGGCGAGCAGAATGGTGGCATCGAGCTTCGGTGAGAATGCTGCAGTTAAACTTAATTCCGTGCCACATTATGGTTCGCCGCTCGAGCTGTGGGGTAAAATTTTCTCGCGTGTTATCCAGCGGAGTTTTTTCTCGGCTGTGTAGCC
Source organism: Aedes koreicus (assembly GCA_024533555.2). Classification (NCBI taxonomy): domain Eukaryota; kingdom Metazoa; phylum Arthropoda; class Insecta; order Diptera; family Culicidae; genus Aedes; species Aedes koreicus. The sequence goes on along the minus strand of JAHHFK020000316.1, from coordinate 51,927 downwards.
ATTTTTCGCTTTTTAGTATGCATACGTTGTGTCAAACTTGAAGACAGGCGAATATGTTTGTGAATTTTTTGGCAGGCTAATAATAACCGTGGTAATGTGAAACTTTGAATGGAGTTTTTTTTTCTCTCTACAGAGCACTGGACAGAGTTTCTGAGACAGCTGCTATTATTCGCAGGGTTTGGCTTGTCTTTCAAAATTAATGATAATTGCACGATGCAGTTCACTTTTGGCAGCCGTCTGATTACGGTTGCTAAGGATGTTAAATTACTGGTGTTGTTATAATATCGAACGAAAAAATGAGTATTTCATCTACATCCGTTTTTCCATAATTAAATTTCATGGCGTTTAATCAGGGTTTTATTAAGCTCAAAAACAACGTACCACCTGTTTCAATAAGATCAAAGGCAGTAATCCAACTCTGACTAAAGCTCATCCAAAACAATTAGAACACGTCCATTGCCAACGGCAGCAGAGCACAATGCGTATCATGCAGAGCAATTTAATTCATTTTTTGTTTCACTCACCCATCACCCCCGCCAAGTAAGCAATTAATCACGCACTGCTTTCAATCAATATTGAAAATCGTCCATATAATCTCAGGTTCACTCAAGCCCGTCAGTCTGCATCAACTCGTTTCTGTCAGGTCCCCCGGCGAAATTAATCATTGCACTGCTGTCGACAACTTTCACTGACCTGCCGATAATGAGTTTTCCACGTCCACGTCTGTTCTTCCTCCCGCGGTATCATCGAAAACCTCAAAACCACAAACAGGTTTCGACAATGAATGTTTCAACAACAGATTTCGGTAAAACCCTCCGACCTCTGTAGTATCAGGAAATTTTCAAACCCAAAACAATCAAAATATTCAAGCTTATTCCTTTCGCAATTTGCTTATTGCTTGCTCTCAACTAAGTATTCAAGACACTTAGATGACGTATAATCAAATTGGTGTCTTCAAAGAAGTTTTTGGTTAGATTAAGGCGCATCTGAAAAAGAGGTCGTCCATAAACTGCGTTCATCAGGGCACGATTTAATTATTTTTTATCTTTTTTGTGTGCATTCAAAAACTACCTAAATAGATATCAAAAACTGATACGATCCTAAATGATATCATCTTGTCCACCATTTTACAGTCCGTAACTTTCAATGAATGATTAAGGTTCACTCATTCTGTTTCCTTTTAATTTAGTCCTTCCCATAATCCGAAAACATCTCCACATAAAACCACGCTGGGATTTCTTTGAGATTTATTGTTGGCAGTCCCAAGATGATTAAAAAATGCTTGTATCTTTTCATATTTAAAGGCGAAAGTACTGCCATCATCCAAAAGTTTGTGTGTTTTAGTGAAAGGAAAAACTTTCTTCTATGCCCGCGGAAACATCGAAGAAAAAAATGAAAAGCTCATTGAAGACTGCATTTCCACCGAAAACCACACTTCTTTGATACATGCCCACCTAGTAATTATCAATTACCTTCGATATATTAAAATATCAAAATGTTTAATAAAACATTTACTATCATGGCACGGAATTTTATTTTCACAATGTTTGCGCCATTTTGGGATATAACCCTTGGAAAATGACATATTTTGAACAAGAAAACGCTTGTATAATTTCAGCTTCAAGAGATAGCGTGTTGCTGTCTTCTAAAAAGCAGTGTGTTTAAGTAAAAAAAAAACTTTCTAGAACATAGTAGACCGTGGAAAAATCAAATAAAAAAATTAGAGCCCAAAAATTGATTTCTAGGGGATTTTCATGAAAAATGCTTCATATCTCAATAAAAAATACAAGATAGCATGTTGGTGTTTTCTGCAAAGCTTATGAAAAATGTTAGTTTTACAATTTTTTAGAACGTCACACAAAAAAGATAAAAATAATTAAATCGTGTCCTGATGAACGCAATTTATGGACGACCTCTCTTTCAGATGCACCTTAATCTAACCAAAACCTTCTTTGAAGACACCAATTTCATTACACGGCATCTATAACAAGGCCCTTCTTTTGGTGTGAATGAAAACTAAGGTGGTCCTTATTTTCAGAGAAATCCAAAATATTACTTTTTTTATTTTCAGAAATAAAGCCATACATTCTACATAATAGTTGTAGAATTAATTATTTCAAGCAACTTTGTAGAATTGATTTTTCTATAACTTTTAAAATGACTGAATTAGAGCATTTTAGCGTGTCCCTATAAAAATCAGTTATTTTGCTGTAACTTTTTAATTTCAAATTTTTCAGCAAAGTTGTCCTGCCATTGATTCTGTGACAATACACTTTAAGGGGCAAACACGAAATTATTGCGACACCGAAAATGTCATGCCAATTTTCTTATAATGTTTAGAATCAAACCAAAATTTTAGGGTAGTTTTATACATATATTTACTTCAAAAATCAAAAGAAAAGTTAATCGATGGAGCCTTGAGTGTAAAATTGAACGCATTTTCGCTTGATGCCCTCCATCAAAGTCTTTACAGTGTCATCCGGTACCAGTTTCTCAGTTTTTTTTTCCATTTTCTTAACATGTCCTTCTCGTCTTTGACTGTCTTCTTGCTCTTCCGAAGTTCCCGCTTTATCATTGCCCAGTACTGCTCCATCGGGCGCAGCTCCGGACAGTTTGGCGGATTCATGTCCTTTGGAACAAAATGGACAGAATTGGCCTCATACCACTCCAGGACACTTTTAGAATAGTGGCATGATGCCAAATCTGGCCAAAATAGCGGAGCTTCGTCGTGCTGCTGCAAGAACGGCAAAAGGCGCTTCTCGAGGCACTCAGATTTGTAGATCTCGCCATTTACTGTGCCCTTTGTCACGAAAGGCTTACTCCTCAGTCCGCAAGAGCAGATGGCCTGCCAAATGAGATATTTGGAGGCGAACTTCGACATTTTCTTCTTCTTCTTAAATTTGTCGTCCACATAGAACTTGCTCTTGCCGGTGAAAAACTCCAACCCCGGAATTTGCTTGAAATCGGCTTTTATATACGTTTCGTCGTCCATCACACAGCAGCCATATTTTGTCAGCATCTTCTCGTAGAGCTTCCGTGCCCGAGTTTTAGCCGTCGATTGTTGCCGCTCATCGCGGTTTGGGAAGTTCTGTACCTTGTATGTATGTAGTCCAGCTCTCTTCTTTGCATTCTGGACGTAGCTCTGCGACATGCCGATCTTTTTAGCCAAATCACGGCTTGAGACGTTGGGATTTGCTTTAATCATCCGCTTCACCTTTCCCTCCGTCTTTTTGTTCTCCGGTCCCGGTTTTCTTCCAGCTCCTTTGCCGTGGTCCAACGCCAACCGCTCCTGGAACCGCTTCAACACTCTGGAGACGGTTGAATGGTGAATGTTCAACATTTTTCCCAACTGCCGGTGCGACAGGTCAGGAAATTCCAGGTGTTTGGAAAGAATTTGTTCTCTCGACTCGCGTCGGTTCACCTCCATTTTCGTTGAATCGAAAAACACGACTTCGAGTTTGACAGCATGTGAACAATACACATCAATGAGAAAGTGTGCAAAATGTGGTTGATTTTTACCCAATGGTAAAAAAGTTATGCCCTGTTGAATGTGTCGCAATAATTTCGTGTTCGCCCTTTACAACTTTTGGTGTGCTGAAATCGACTCTATCGTATGTCAAACAAAAGTAATTATTATTTTTGTAAACAGAATAGGCCTTTTTATTTTGTTAATTTTTGTAGTTAGGGCAAAAAAAAATTTCTCAGCATTTGAAAGAACGCATATCATATCTGAAAAATGGAGAAACATTTTTTTTTAAATTAAGTAAGACACATTTGAAAAGGGTGTAATTTTAAAAGAAAAATCTTTAGTTACTCGTCAACGGTAAGAGATATCGGCAAGATTTATACGTCAAAAGTTTTAACTTTTTAAGTTCAAATCATCTGAAGACAACTTTGTTGTAAAATTTGAAATGAAAAAGTCAGAGCAAAAAACTGTTTTTTTTTTGTAGGGGATTCAAAGACTATTAAAAAAATTTGGGTTTCGTTGCTTGAAATTAGCAAAGTTACAATGCTACCAAATTACTTCATTTCAGCAAAAAAAAACAGTAAGTTTTAGATTTCAACGAACATAAGAATCAATCAACAATATTTGATGCAGTTGGAAAACTAGGAAAATTTAAACTTAGTGAAGTGTTACAATAAAATTTAGTGAAGTGTACGGCTGCGACTTACAAACTTCTTCAGTGTCGTGTGCTCGAGTGCTCGACATTGAAGTCGCAGACGAAATAGGCCTATCTGTCAAAAGATCAGCTTGCTGTTGTGGAATTTAACGGAATTTGCTCGCGTTTACTCAATTAGGCGCTTCGCAGTATGATCAATTAGATCCTGAAGCACAACATGCGAATACCTGTTGTAATTATAGGATTTATTAGGATCTCCCACATTGCCAGAAATGTACATACCAGAAGGATAGCAAAACCTAGCCGCGAGTTGTTCGGCTTTCCAAAACTAATATAGTTACTAAGTTATTATCATTGTAAAAATGAAAAATAACTCGGCTCTGTTATGCCTATGGCACTTGAGCTTCGTAAATAAAAAATTAAGTTAAAAAAAAATGATAACGAATTTTTTTTTTTTTTGCTTCATCTATAGTGTTGTACGATATTTATAGATTAATACTCTGCTCCATAGTGATAATTCTTACGTCCATGCATTGTGCCTTGCTGACATCATTTTGACATATGACGCTGATTGCCTTTTCGGGAGACATTAATACAGTGACATCATGACTGATGTCTGGTTTTGTTTCGGATTTTTATTCTTAAGGATGTTTCGATCAAAATTTGGTCGACTTAAACTTGACGCATTTCCTTTCCTCGTGTATTAAAACATTTTGCACACCCCTCATTTTGAAGATGTATGGGTTTAGCGTCATGCCTCTCTTTTGATTTGATTAACACTTCAGTTATCAAAATGTCGTAGAAGGAAGAGAAGCAACGCATCAAAATTTTGCACGTTCATGGCGAAACTCCAAACTACTCTCACAATTCAACTGTTCCAACGTATTAAAAGTATTCGGTGATCGTCCATCAGGAAAGCTGGATCGAGAGGAAATCGAAAGCCGGCGGCCACAACGACGACAAAAAGAGTTGCCCGCTGTTTCGAGCGGGCCCCAACCTCTCCGTCCGAGATGTCGCAAAGAAGCTGGGAGTGGCGCCTTCAACCGTGGATAGAGCTAAAAAACGAGCTGGACTGTCGACTTACAAGAAAGTGGTAACTCCAAATCGCATGAGCATGAGCATGATTGACCGCCCACGGATGCAACTCCGTTATTGCCAGATCAGCCATATTTGCACAAAGAACCAACAGATGATGTTTGGGCAAACATACATCTTCAATGTGTAAAAACTGGTGACCCATTATAAAGCAATACCGGCGCCGGCCGTGCCCGAATGCTGGTCAAGTAGGGAATAGCAAGGAACGTGTTGACGTGATACTCGCTTTGAAGGAAGCCGAGAAATCCTCTGCACTTCCACAATAAATCACTGGGATGTTGGATAGTTTGGGAAAGGTTAGCAGCAGGGTTCGTTTTGGTTAATGATACGCTGAAAGTACATACCTACACTATCCGCCAAAAGCAATAGACCGCTCCAATGTGACAGCTCTCCTCGATGTCCTAGATGGCCAAGTCCTGCTGGACCCGCAGCTGCTGCCGTCGGCTTTCGTCCACATCAACTCGACCGTCGCCGACGTGTCGGAAACCTTCCGTTAGTAACATGATATCTATTTCTAATACACTCTTCTTGCACCTATTAATTTACGAACTAAGCCTGCACACCGAATCAAAATTCACTTTGGCACAGTTGTGGTATTTTCCTCTAAAATCTAGTTCTAGATATTGGCACTTGGTTGCAGGAAACAGACTCAATAAGAAAAATCAGAAAGTGGTAACTCCAAATCGCGACGATAAACAAAACACGTCGGCCAAAGCACGATCGTGAAAGTTGTACTCGACGATGCTGACGAACTTTGATTGCGTGGTTCAGGACGATGAAACTTACGTCAAGGCAGACTTTAAACAGTTTCAAGGCTTCTTGGGCAGGAATTTTATACGGCAACTGGATAGGGAAAGGTGGCAGATATTTTCAAGAACATTAAACTGTCAAGGTTCGCGAAGAAATATCAGGTGTGGCCATAGGCGTAGTCAGGATTTCAAATAGGGGGGGGGGGGGCGAGTTTTTTTTTGGAAACAGAGAGAGAGAGAGAGAGAGAGAGAGAGAGAGAGAGAATTACATCGTCTCCAACCAGTGGTTGCACATACTGAACAATTAATATTAACGGACACTTAACGGACAATACAACGCCCGGTGGACCAGTAGAGTAGGGTCATTTTCATGTTCCGACATATGGAGCGGGAATGGAGCCCCATTTATGTGACATTACGCCTGAATGCGGGTGGATTATCTTCTCTACTCTCACCCAAAGTATTTGACAATACCCGTCCGTTTCTTGCAACAAGATTAATCAATTCTAGGCTTGTTCTGGAATAAAAAAAAAACGATTTTAAAAACTTTCGATTTTTCCCATGTTTTTAAATCAAACCACATTGAATGCCAAACATTTAACGGGTCATGTTGGATTTTTGTATAGAATAACCACCGAATTTGTTTGCAGTTTGTACTGAAAATGTACTTTTCATCCGCGACCCTCTCACCCAAAGCAACACAGAAGAAACACCGTTTTTTACTCACCATGCTCACACCGTTTGAATAGATTATATTTTTTAATGGTTGTTCAAATAATAAGTGATTAGCTTTTAACAAACATACATTTTCAGTTTTGGTGGTTTATAGCTTATGGTTTGTGTCCCCTTTGCTCACCTTTAGTAAAATTATTTTATCTGATATTTTCTAAACAGGAACATCAAACATAACCTTTTAAAACGACGTAAGTAACAAATGTAAGCAAGCTGTGTTTTTTGTGCTGAATTGTTGCTACTTGCATTCTCAACACACGAGTAGTTAGTAAATAATTTAAGAAATTTTATTCATCAATGACGAAAAGAAATTCATATGCGTTCCAACAGCTATTCCTCAATATTTTAAAAATAATTTATATACACATCTGCATCTGCGTTTTGCAATTTGAACCGATTTATCTGATATGATCCAACTGAAACACGTTCTGTCGAAACACGGTATATGTAGCAATCATGTGTATCTGAGTAGTATGAAACCAAAACGGTGTATCATTGAATTACATTAAAATTGTTGTTCAAATTCGAGAAATACAACCATTTTGCATATTTTTCTATTCGTGGTTATTTCAGCTGCATGAAAAAACATTCGTTTTGTTTTGTTTGCTTGTTTTTTTTAATTACATGCTGGAAAATATTATACTTACTTTTGAAAAACTTTCGAATGTCCATTTATGGTACTTCTGGATAAAATGAATCAAATAACTGCTTAAGACTGCTTATAATTAAAAAAAAAACCGTATGTATTTTACCCGATGATTTGTTTTGTTATGAAAGTTCTTCTGTTTATAAACACGCGCAGAACCATCGCTTATTCTTCCGGTCTTCCTCTAAACTCTCCACCGATTGCTTGTCGATCTGCCAAACTTGGAAGACATCTGCATGGAGTTATCTCAAATTATAATAATCCGTCCAATATATCACAAAACGTTGCGATTGGTTGAGCGGACTGGAGATAATGAAATCCACTTGTATAAGGCCAAGTCTCTCCCGGTTGGTATTAAACCGATGAGCATGGATATCAATAGAAACATAAAGTTACCAGAAGGCACAAAATGCATCTACGGACTCTTATTTTTACGAAATCCCTCAATTTCAATTTTTAATGGATTAGCATAGATTGTTCATTAGACACTTCCACTTGATTGATACAGTTGTTAGTTACAGCAGTGCAATAGATTGTAGAATACAGTAGTAAAAATTGTAAGTTACGAAAAAAGAGTTTGGTTCGAGCATCGGCTGTGAAAGGTTGTGTCGATGCTTTATTACGCACTATTTTCCTATCGAACATGGCGCGTTTCGTGTTGTTTCGGTTATCTATAATTCGGTGTAACGAGTGATCGAGTGAGCACAGAACAACAAAGCGTCTCTCAAGCGTTCATAAAATTATCCTTGTTTTCCTAACGGAAAACCACCATCACACTTTGTGAGTGGCTCCAATAGCATCCTTATTATTGGTTTAACTCAGATCAAATCGGATTTCCAACATTATAAAAAATCACCTTGTTTTTCCGATGAAAAAACACCATTACACTTTGTGTGTGGCCCCAATAGCATCCTTACTGTTGTAATCGGTTCGAATCAGAAATCGGTACTAGTATTTAAATATTTTACTAAACGAAGCGTGAATTCAGCTTATTGTTTACCAAAACGAACCCTGCTGCCACCCAATCTTGTCATCCAAAATCCCAGTGATTTCTCGTGGAAGTGCGGCGGTGGTCTCGGCTTCCAACAAAACGTCCAAATAAACGTTAACGCATTCCTACCCTTTCCTTATTTGACCTGCATTCGGGCGAGGCCAGCGCCGGTATTGCCTTAGTTTGGGATCACCAGTTTTACACATTGAGCATGTTTGCATCATCTATGGATCTTCTGAGTAATAACAGCTGAACTGGCAGTAACGGAATAACAACTTCGGGCGGTCAATCATGCTCATTATCCTGCTCATGCTCATAAAAACGGATAAATTCTTTGAATAGGATAGGACAACTGCAACTCGCTCTGACTAGCTTGCTGTTCTGCTTTTCACACACTGAATCAAACTGTAAGATATGATCAACATGTATTCTCAATAATACGAAACTACAGTACCCTAAAACGGGGAAAGCGGGGTAACGGGGCGGTTTGACCCATGCCATGAATAGTTCAAATAAATATTTTTCGTTGATACTTTTTCTAACTATCAACTGTGTTTCTTAATCTAGTATTATTTGGCTTCTGAAAGCTATAGCATAGGTTTGAATATTCAGTTTTTTGATTAACCAAGAACTGAACATTTTATTGAGCATAGCTTCTTCAACTTTCAGCTAGCGGGGAAAAAAATCAATCAATGCTTATCTAATAGCTAACATTACAGATTAAGAGATATTTCCCTAGTAGCACATTTGTTTCAACCCAGTAAAGGTGACTGCTCTGTGACTCAATTAAGTCACAATAGAGCTGCTGAAACCAGTTTTGAGTGTTGTGTGCTGCTTGGGGTTTTTAGATACTTTAGGCTACATAGGTTGGGTTCTAGGTTAAAGGAAAAATATTGTAATAAAATTTTTACTTGATACTATTTAAAAACTATTATATAATTACAACTTTTTTTCTCATGGACGTCAATTTTTTACGCTTTTTTGCTACAACTTTTGTAATCGAGGCAACTTCGCATGATTTGGCTTTTTTATTTAGGTAAAGGAGCAATCTGACAAACATCCCAAGCAACACAAAATCGTCATATTTGGTTACAGTGACTTGATTGTGACTTAATTAAGTAGTATTGGAGTAACGTCAACTGTATTGCAACAAGTTACCTTGCAACCTTCTAGAGATAAAAAATAAATAATAATATATTGAAACAAATAATAAAATTCTAAAAATAAAATACCTGCCCCCCCCCCTGGCTACGCCTATGGGTGTGGAAGGCTATCTGTACCTGTGGCTTGAAGAGCTATGTTTACATTGCGACCGGCACCGTCAACCAGGAAATTTATCTGAGCGAGTGCCTAAAAAAACGTCTACTGCCTTTCCAGAAGCGACACAATTGTTCCGTTCTATTTTGGCCGAATTTGGCATCTTGCCACTGCCGTAAAAAGGCCATGGAGTGGTATGCTGCCAACAACGTTCAAGTGGTGCCCAAGGATAAGAACCCTCCCAACACGCCAGAGCTCCGTCCAATCGAACAATATTGGGCCATTGTCAAGCGGAACCTTAAGAAGACTCAAAAAGCTGTTGTGAGCGAGAAACAGTTCAAGGCAAACTAGCGTTCTGCGGCGAATAAAGTGGACAAGGAGACTGTATAAAATCTTACTGCAGGTGTTAAGCGAAAGACCCGGCCATTCGCATTCGATAAAAAGGAAGCTTAGCTGAATATTTCTCCTGTATTCTGTATTAACTGAACTTGAAAGAGAAAAAGAATTTGACTTATTAATAGAAACTTTGATCGACTCACACACATAACTGTTTAACCAAATTTTCCCCATAAAATTACATACATATTTTAAACACCCCCCCCCCTCCCACCCACACCCCCCACCTCCCACCCCCCCCCCCCCACCTCCATTCCATAAAAACCACAAATTACTATTAACCAATTTTTTTTTTTATATATTTTATTTCCCTACCTTCCCTTCAATTTTTTTTACATTATATTTTCCATTTATCAATCCATTACTCGTATGTGAATATCCGGGAAATAAGGAATCACCACTTTAGGACGATCTTACCTCGTTCACTGACAGACAAGAAAAGGGGAGATGCTTGGTCATGAGTCTATGCCTACTGTGATAGTGATATGCCAAAGATATGCGTACAAGGTAGACCATATTTAAGGGACGTAACGGATGTGACTGGCAGTGTTGGCTATCTATCCACGTTGTACCACACATCCCCCTTCCATCCCAGGGAAGAAAAGAAGAAAAAAATAATTTGGTTTTCAACGGTCAATAAACTCAAAAGATGATATTTTCTCGTTTTGAGTGTAAGAGTTAATTTTGTTAACATGTAGGTGGATTCTGCATGAGCCCTATTTTCGATCGAGACCTTGCTTTACTCTTTCTTTCTCGCTTTGCGCAGGCCTATCAGCCTATAATATACACTCCCGTTTCATTTTACTCTTTGATTCTGTTTTTCACTCGTTTCCAGGTCCATCAGTATATCAAACCAATTTTATACCAAGTTTAGACAAGCGTGTTTTATTTGGCCATCCCAAGTCACTGTCAAGTTTGCGACGCAAGAAATGTTGCTGAGCAAAAAACATAAGCGGTCCTCTCCGGTCGGATACCGAAGCAAATTTCTTTTCTGTTTCTGTTAAGTTATCTGGAGTCGCTTCCAGGACATAATCGTGTTCACCCATATCAGGTCCTAGAACCAATCACGGTCATTCCGAGCCGTTTCCGAAACAAAATAACGGTCATCCCGAACCGCTTTCAAAACAAAATTGCGGTTATCTCGAGCCACTCCCAAAACAAACCTGCGGACGTCCCGAGCCGCATTCAAGGAACAATCACGGTCATCCCGAGCCGCTTCCAAAACAAAATCGCGGTCATCCCGAGCCGCTTCAAAAACAAACCTGCGGTCATCCCGAGCCGCATTCCAAAAATATAAACTGTGACCATCCTGAGTCACGTTAAAGGCAGCACTACTTTGCTTTATTTCCATTTTTCTTGGAAGGTTAACTGTGTCCACTATATTCCTTTTGAGAAATTGTGAAGTGAAATTAAAACTTCGACGCTTGGGAGCCATTTTTTTCGACTTTCCACGTTCAAGAACATTTTTTTTTCAAATTTCTAAAAATTTCTGCAATGCGATGGGTGATTCCTCAGGACAAATAAGGAAGTTTAATATTATTCAGTTTTCTGCTGAAAATTCACTAGTCTGGCCTGATCGACAATGTGAATATCCGGGAACTAAGGAATCACCCAACGCGCTGCACTATACTTTAGGACGATCTTACCTCGTTCACTGACAGACAAGAAAAGGGGAGATGCTTGGTCATGAGTCTATGCCTACTGTGATAGTGATATGCCAAAGATATGCGTACAAGGTAGACCATATTTAAGAGACGTAACGGACGTGACTGGCAGTGTTGGCTATCTATCCACGTTGTACCACCGCAAAACTTAAGGCGGACTATTGAAGGTATTATTTGCTGCTCATGTTGCGACATCTACCAAATCCTTGGTCCCTGTAGTCCCTTTCAGGAACTAAGCCGCAGATGGGTGACCACTGATTGCTGGGTAGGTACAAGTAGCACGAAAACAAAAGGACAGTATAACTGGGACACAATAGCAGGAAATTTACTAGACTGGAGGGGAGGGGGTGATGACATTACACTCTGATCAGACAAACAAATTCGTAAATCGCTTGCATGTAGGGGAGATCGCGCATTCCCAAAATATCTCTTACCTCCCGGAAGGGTTGTCTACCTCAGGCTCCTAAAATATATAATTTAATTAAAGGCCAATTGATACCTGAATTACTTTCTTGATTTCCCATTCAATTGGAGCCGTAATGCGCTTTCAAATTGAGGCAATCGTCAGCTGATTGGCGATATGATCAATTTCATAAAATCACATATGGTTTCAACGTCGAAACTCGAATAATTTCCAGAGACAAAATGCAATCTTCTTTCGGTCAAAGGATAAAACATGCACTAGCTCTGATTCAAATTCGATCGAGCCAACATTGTAATTTGAACTACACCCCCACTAAGCCTATAAACCCTTCCCTACTACCCTCGACCAATCTTTCAAACGTTCAACTTTTCTATAACGTCGTCTTTTATGCTCTTCTACTTCCAGCACCGTTTTATTGCATCCAACCACATCGCCATAGCCGCATAAGCTTTCGGGATAGAACAAGATCCTCCAGTTGCAAGCCAAGGGCGCACTCAGCACCGAAACCCCTCCCCCCACGGTGCATCGAGGAAAATCGAAAACCACCGCTGGATTTTCCCATCGCTGGTGGCCATCAGACACGTACACCACAAGTGTTGTAGCGACCCCGGCAATAAGACAGTCGGAACGGAAATAACTGAGTGAAATACGGTACCGACCCGAAAGGTGAATCCCTCAGCAGTCCTGGAAACCCCCCGTGTGTGTGGCCCGTAGGAGGGCGGAAATCGATCCGCTGGTAAAACCGGCGGAGACGACGTGCGTCGTGTGGGTTCAGTAGTGTAAGTGTGTTTGATAGTGCAAAAGAGCACTCCATTGCTTTCGGAATATATGCGTGTGGGTGTGTGGATGTATGTGCGCACGACACCGCGCTCGAAATTATGTTCAGTGGTCGTTAAAGGTAGCGAAAAAGTGTACCGAAAGAAAAAGCACGTGCAAGTGAAGGCGAGGTGAATCCGAGCGAACCCAGGTGGGTGTACGTGATTTCTTAGGAATGCAACAATGCACTGAGCGGGAGGATCTTTTTCCAACTACATAGTTTCTTGGCTCTCGGCTCCGGGCTTTGTCAGGAGGGTGCCCGGAAAACATGAAATATTATTTTCCAGTGAGGCTCTAAGTGGCAAAAAGGCAAGTGGCTGGAAATAGTGAAGAGTTCATAATCGGCTAAAAGTTGACACACGCAAGGCTGGTGTTTTTGCTAAAGTGTTAAATTGCTGCTGGGCAACGAGGTGCTGCAGAAGAGAGAAAAAAATCCTCAAGTGTTTCTTGTGTAAGAAAAATTATCATTTAATAGAAGTAAGAGGAAAAACAAAGTGCTAAGTGAGACGCCTTACGGCGGATGGAGAGCGTGAAATTGCTGAGCGAAATATAAAAGTTTCTTAGCATACAGATATATGGAGTAGAAGATTGTCGTGACAAGGAGATTTACCGGATCAAATAACTTGCAGAGAAAAGTGCCGACAAAAAAGCGATCTCCGGCAGCGCAAAAAAGGATTAGATTCAGCTGGCCGAAGCAAGAAAGCTTTTACTGGATTTTGTTTCTTCGGAGTTCTCCGTCTTCTTCTTCGGGCAAGGGTAAGTTCAGCTGGAGCAAGTAATATAGGGTTTCTTATCGATTAGTTTCTCCTCGTTTGAATGGAATTAGTTGTCTTTTTTTATTGAAGTAGCGTCAGAAAAAGTAAGGACACTTCAGTTCTCAAGCGTTTACTGCCATCATTCAAATGTCGGAGACAACATTAAAAAAACGGGTGTAACCTACTTAAGGGACCAGAATGCACAAAAAGCTTCCTGTTTATGTCAGCCACCAGTCTCACTGTTGATATTTATATAAACTGACACTAAAAGTCACTCAAGAAGAAGTGAGTCCTCCATTTGTTCTCCGGGTTTTTCCTCTCGTCCTCCAATTCCCCCCGGGGGTGAACTTTATTTCTTGTCGCAATTTCCGTCCGTGCTTCCCAACTCACATATGTATTCGTATTCCGATGGATGCTGCTGTGTCGTGCTACTTCCATCTCTGTTTGGATGTTTTTCCAACTCTTTGGTAAATGTCAGGTTACGTCAAACTAATGAAATGAAAAGAAGTTCCGTGAGCTCGGCTCTGGTTGCTGCACAGACAAACTTAGTTTGCTCGCAAAGTATAGAAAAGGCAAACTTTTGTCCAATCGATTCGATTGACATGCTTTTAGGCGGGAAGTGAAAGGGCCTGTCATGGATGCTAAGAATCGTGAAGCAAAATTTAAGTTGGTTATGTTTTAGAATTTGAGTTAGATGAGAGCCTTTTATTGTTAACTACATAAATTAAGCAACCATCATCATAACACGACACTGCACCGGTCGTTGATAAACAAGTTGGAAAATAGAAACTTACCGTTTCGGTGATAAGCTGGTGTGCATATTTGGCAACACGATCCAACCCATCCCAACGTTGCTATTCGAAAGAGGGGAAAAAAACAACACAAAGCAACACGTCAGAGGGTGTCAAATTTATATACTCGTTCATAGTTTTGTGATCAATCTATTTTGTTTCCAAGTGTTTTGCGTTCAATTAAGCTCAAACAAAAAAGAAAAGATGAGGCGCTTTGTCGTACAGGGCTTGATGTGTTCCAGGATCAAAAAGTTGAAAATCTATGAGAAATTCATAGAAATTTGCACTGAAGACAAAACCTCAGCTCGTCCGAAACTACGAGCTCCAAGTGGCATAAAAAGCAGGTGGAGTCTTCTTAATAAATCCGTCATTACTGGAATCGACTGGTCCAGGGGTAGGAACGCTAGCAAGATGCAGAAAGCTTTTAAAACGGATCGAACTCACCAAAGCTGGCAAACTTTTAGCTGTGGCGGCTAATACATGTCGTTTCGGTTGATTTCAGCGGATTGAATGATGTAGCCAAGCCGTTTCACGTACTCAAACAGCACCGTATCCTGGGAGAACCATTTCAAGAAGTGTCCATTGCTTCGTGGATCTTAATCACTATTGGAACTTGAAATCTATGGTAGTAACAGTTGCTTTTTGGGCTAAACAAAGTTACGCTACGTATTCAACCATATGCAGTGAATATTTTCGAACGTAAAAATACATAAGAAGATAATCTTGAGATGGCTTGAAGTTCAAAATATGATACATGGTGAATTTTTGATCGTTGATTATGCATACAACTTTGTCGAACAAACTTTTCCTCCAATACAAACATACACGTTCTATTTATCTTCTAATCACACGATGGTCGTGGCGAATAGAAAACAAATGAAACGCCTCTCACGCCGTGGATATTAGCAATACGGCAATGCCGTGTTCGACAAAGATGTAGATGGTTATAGTCAAGCACAACTATTTCATGGTAAACCATTTTTTTCCACTAATGAATGGACTGGAGTGGGAAATTGACGACATCGACACAAGTCATAAATATCAGTTATAAATAGTTGACCATCAAGAATAACAGATGAACATGGTAGGATACATATCGTAACTTTGTATAGTCCAAAAAGCTACAGTTACAATGGAAGATTTTAAGTTTTGTATTCCAGGGCTGTTTGAATGACAAAGAATATCCAAAAATTATCTCATAGTGGCTGTTGATCTTCCAGGAAATTCATTGAATATGTTTGAATACATACTGTATCCTTGCATAGTGGATAAAGTAACTGTTACAACTGTAGATCTTAAGTTAAGGTCTGTATCCGCAATAATCCGGACACCTCAAAACATGAATAAAACATAAATTTCCCATTATATTTCCGTCGAAATTGTTTATTTCAGATTCATGGGATGTGTTTTAACAATTCGTGAAGACAAAACATTGTTATTCGGTATTTGCATAAAATTTTCGAACTTTGCGCTTAACTCCGTCCATTAGGGTTTGTACAGACTCTTCAGAAATCGTAGAAGCCGTCTTTGACCAAATTTGCTGGAAGTGTTTGATGTCTTTGATTCCCTGCTTCTTTCCAGAAAGCTTCCGCTTAATCAGAGTCCAATATCTCTCGATTGGTCGTAGCTCTGGGCAATTTGGCGGGTTTGAGGTTTTTGGTACAATGTGCTTGGTACCACTCCATCACAGTTTTAGCATAGTGGCATGATGCCAATTCGGGCCAGAACAAAGGTTTTTCTTTGTAACTTTTGATGAAGGGTAGCAATTGATTGTGCCTGTAGTGACGAAAGATTTACTCTTTTTGCCACACGTAAAAATTGCTTGCCAAACAAGGTATCTTTTGGGAAATTTCGATGCCTTCTTCGTTCTGAAATGCTCAGCTGTAGCATTTCTGGCCATAGCAGAATATAAAGCCAGCCCTGGAAGCTGCTTGAAATCCTCCAGGACATAAGTTTCATCGTCCATAACAACGCATGAAAACTTCGTCAAATATTCGCAGTATAAACGTCAAGCCCGTGATTTTGCTGCCAAGTTCTGTTTGTCGTTGCGATTTGGAACTGATTTTACTTTATACGACTCAAGTCCCAAACGTTGTTTTGATTTTTGGACAAGACCAGGCGACATCCCTATTTTACGAGCTACTGTTCGAATGAAGCGATTTGGGTTTTTCGATAATATCCTTTTCACCTTTCGGTCCATGACAGGATCAGCGTGTCCAAAGTTTTTGTCACTTCTCGGTTTCCTCTCCACCGTCAAACGTTCCGAAAATGATGTGAGCACATCGTGAACAGTGAATTTAGGCAAATCCAATGTTTTTGCAAGGTCCCGTATTGACAAGTCAGGATTTGCCGTACGCCCGTACAAAATTCGCTCGCGCACTTGTTTTTCTTTTGTCGCCATCTTGAATACTAAACATGAAATGTAAACATCAATCATAGTTTTTTTCATCATAGACTCTCAGCTATACCACAGTGAAAGTTTTCATTCCTACGTGCAATATTTCAAAATTTATTAATGCTTTGAAGGTGTCCGGATTAATGTGGATACAGACCTTACTGGCTCTTCGCAGAACTCAAAAAGATGCTCCGTGGAAAGAGATTTGGCTTAGATGAGGAAGTGATTGCTGTAACTGAAGCATATTTTGAAGGTCTCGATAAACCGTTCTACACCGGTGGTAACGAAAAGCTAGAGAAACGTTGGAATTATTGTAACACTCTAAAAGGAGATTATATCGATGAATAAAAATGATTTTTGGCAAAAAAATTTTGTTTTCCTACTTAGGCCCGGGACTTATTGACCGATGTGCCAGCCTATCACGCGCGCATTTTCTTCGTTTGTTGCTTCTGACCACCAAATCGCCGTTTTCTACATTGCACTAGTCTTCTTTTTTACACTCCACACTCTGCCACCAATCAAAATCCCCGCTATGAGGCGACTCTATATCGAGCTTCAAAACTGCTAATCGATTCACTCGCGACAAATCGGAAGAACACTCTAATTTAATAATGTATGCCCGAGTGTCACAATATTACCACTAATAACCGAAACTTAGCTGATCTAACTCTTCTTCCGGGTGCGGGGGCGAAGCACAAAAAAAAACAAAAAAAACGGGGAGATACTACCGAAACTCAAACATTTCTGGAGGGAATCGATTGTGTTCACTACGACTTACACAAAGCAGACAGAGATTTTATGATTTCACTGTTAGTTTAAGTTAAATTACGAATTATTGGTTGATTTTTTTTGCGGAAACCACGCAGCAAAAACAAAACACGTCAGTTTCAAAGCACGACTTGCTGCGATCTTCCGAGCGAGTAAGGAGTGTATCGAAAATAAGCTATCCACAAACTTTCTTTCAAATTATGTTGAAAACCGATATTTTATTCATACAAAAAATTGATCCTTTATTGTACGAGGTTAAACTTGAACATAATGAAGACCGGATGAAATTTAAGTTATTCCTTCACGAATTTTCGAACTTTGGATCGAATGCTCTTCATCAAGTTCCGGACAAGTGTTGCATCGCATTTTTTGGACGCTTGAGCCCACATTTTTTTGAACTCCTGCATGTTCCCAGCTGCCTTACCAGTCTGCTTGAAGACCCTCTTCACGATTGCCCAGTAACGTTCGATGGGTCGAAGCTGAGGGCAATTTGGTGGATTGATATTTTTCTCAACGAAATCTATACCCTTTTCCGCAAGCCAATTGAGAGTGGTTTTGGCATAGTGAGCCGACGCTAAATCCGGCCAAAACAGTGGAGGTGTACTATGCTTCTTATATAAAGGCAACAATCTCTTCTGGAGACACTCAGATCGATAGATTTCCGCATTTATAGTTCCGGTAGTGTAAAAAATGGTTGACTTCAAACCACAGGAACATATTGCTTGCCATACCAGTACCTTTCGACCGAATTTCTCCACTTGAATCAACCTGTCCGCATCGCTCACATCCTCCCCAACGACGGCAGTAAAGTATTGTGGACCTGGAAGGGTTTTTGAGTCCTCCTTTACATAGGTCTCATCATCCATCAAAACGCATGCATCCGGACGCTGCAAAAGACGCGAATACAATTTCCGGGCCCTTGTTGCTGCTCGCTTCTTCTGTTCTGCACTTTGTTTCGAGATTTTCTGCTTCTTGTAGGTCTTCAGGTGGTTTTGCCTCTTGATACGCTGGATCATTCCGACACTCGTTCCTGCTTTTTTGGCCAAATCACGTATTGACATTGATTTGTTCTTCATGATTAGAGATACCACTTTCTGCTCCAGTTTCGGGTTGGAAGAACCGGGTTTTCTGCCTCTTCCTGGTAGCTCATCCAAAGAATAGTGTTCCCCCAACTTATTAATGATGGTTTTAACACTCGCATGATGAATTCAAAACCGCTTCTCCAATTTTCGCATTGTAATACCCTTCTCACTTAGCCATGTGTCCAGAACCTTAATTTTCACTTCATTTTCAATACGCGACATTTTGAAAACGCAGAAGTTGAACCGTACAAACAAGTAAACACAAGAAAGCTGACAGTCAAACGCACAGCATACAGTGTTCAGAGCATAATAAACCACCACAAATACATGCGTACAACGCAAATGTATGTGGATAGCTTGTATTCGATACACTCCTTATAGCACTTGATGTCAAAAATATGAAGATCATATAATTTTTTTTCAGTTCTAAAAGTATTGAACACAACTTAACAAACCTTGCTGTCACTTAAATATTTAGTAAACAAGAGTTTTACCATCAAATGAAACTTTTCTGCGAGGTGATTAACACTTAAAGCTATGTCCATTTAGAATCCGGAATAATAAAATCATCTGTATCTCGGTAACGGATTGACGTACAAAAAAGTTAAATACATCAAAACAAAGACAATTCACTGTACTTTAAGGAAAATATATCTGTTCGTTTCTAATGAAAATTCGCACTTTCTTCTTTATTCCTACCATCAAACGCTGCACACCCACGGAGTCAACTTCCTTGGCACATTTGTTCTATATTTTGGTCATCTGAGTCGCGTCCCGAGCCGTTTTTTTTTCACTTTTTTTAAGCTTCCGCTTCATTACTGCCCAAAATCTCTCGATGGGCCGGAACTGCGGGCAGTTGGGTGGATTTATGTTTTTATCGATGAAATCTACGTTATTATCGCGGTACCACTGGATGACTTCCCGGCTGTAGTGGCAACTCGCCAAATCTGGCCAAAACTTCACGGGACCTTTATGGGCTTTAATGAAGGGTAGTACGCGGTTTTTGAGACATTCTTCCTTGTACAGCTTCGAGTCCATCGTCTTATTCGTCACGAAAATTTTGGTCTTTGCTCCGCAGCTGCATATCCCTTTCCAAATCATCAGTGTTTTGGCAAATAAGAACGATATCCAGCTCGCAAACGAATTCTTCGAACGGTACTGCGAGCAGCAGCGTATTTTTGTGCGATTTCATTATCTGATAGTCCAGGGTTTGCTCTGACGGTTCTCGACACCTTCTGGTTCAGCTTGCGATCATATGTACCACTACGACGCTTGCCTTGAGGCACTCGATCCACGCTCTTTCGCTCCCTGGAACGTCATACACGGTTGATTTGGCGATTTTCAACGTTCTTGCGATTTTTATTGCGGCCCACATTGGATTATCAACGTGAGTGTGCAGAATTTTTTTTCTCCTCTCGGCTTCTAACTGGAATAACTTTTAAGTCACTGCACGAAACACCAGGAAATTTATACCATAGAAAGAAGGCACTTAGGTAAACAAACCGCTGTAAAAGAATTCTTGCAGCGGTCACTTCCCGTACCGCTGCAACACAATAAGTGATTCCGGATTCTAACTGGACAGAACTTTAGACGCTGCAGAGCAAGCGAAATCAGAAAGTTGCATATGTGTTGGTCAATGCAAAATAACAATTCTGGACTAACAATAGAAAAGGGCCTATCAACATTTGTAAACAAACACTTCTGAGCCTATTTCCTCGCAAAGCGTAGGCCACCCACGCAAACCAATACCATCATCATGTAGGGGAAAGTTTCCTCTAGACGACGAGTCTGTAGGTTTGCATGTATAGCCAGCGAGAAAAAGGGCTCAGAAGTATTTGTTTACAAATGTTGATAGGCCCTTTTCTATTGTTGATCCAGAATTGTCAACAAACTTCAAGCGGCGTGCTGTCAGTGAACACTAGATTACTCCAGCAATCGTGAAGAATTCTGTTAGACTCGTGAG
This sequence comes from Aedes koreicus, assembly GCA_024533555.2. Classification (NCBI taxonomy): domain Eukaryota; kingdom Metazoa; phylum Arthropoda; class Insecta; order Diptera; family Culicidae; genus Aedes; species Aedes koreicus. The sequence continues at coordinate 31,282 of JAHHFK020000316.1, read as the reverse complement.
CCATCAATTGTAGCATGTTAATTCATTTTTGTAAATGGAGTTTCAAAGTTTATTAACGCTTTTAAGTAATGCATGATAAAAGTGGCATATGTTTTATCCAACACTGTATATACACGAAATCACTTCAAGTTGAGCGTTTCTCAAATTTAACCACCCGCTAGAGCTTCAAGCAAACAAAAGTTAGTGACCTCGAACCAAACAAACCATTCCCCGAAATACATCCCATTACCTCCGCCCAATGTTTGCATCGCGAGTCGAAGTTTTCACCGACTTGTTTATATTTTCAGTTTCAATCTTATTCACGGTACAAAATCACGAAATTTCCAAGTAGGGCAATTCCCTGTCTCTTGCGGTCTATGCGCATAAAACATTTCAAATTATGCAAATTCATTCCACTAACCGAAAAAGTCGTCGTATTTCAACTCCGTAAATCATGTGCTCTTCTCTCGACGGACTGTAACAGCCAGGTAAAGCACAACTTTCCTCCACAGAGAGCACACAAACCTATCACCATCAATCTTAACTTTGTGAAGCGAACATCCTGTTGTGTGTTGCTGGGACAATGTTGTACTCCTCACCACGGGGAGACGCTGCCTGATAATAATTGTGAGTACCGTGTAGTGAAAAAACAAAACCTAACACAGAAACATTCCTTCCATCTTTACGACGATGGTGCTGATGATTTTGCGATGATTGAGGAAGGGGGGTGGAGCTTCGCACGCAACAAGGTACACTTGGTCATTCACCCGAACTGAACACCGGTCGAGTTTCCCGGAAGGGAGGACCCCGAACTTCCTTTCGAAAGTACAAACTCGGCCTTACTTTCGAAGAATCCATCCAACTCACTCCAAGTCCTGGAAAAATAAAGGGAAGACAACAAACTCACAGCATCCAATTTGAAGCTTTTCTTTTGATTCGGTTTATTTACATTATCGCAGAATGGAAATGATACGGGGCAACTTTTTCTTTCCCACAGAACAAATTGAGATTTTATCTACCTTTTTTCCGATGACGTTGAGAAGGACAAGATGGAAAAATCCCCGCTGCGATGGTTGTGAATGGAGTTTTCGTGAAATGATGGTCCAGCACTTTTCAGAATTGAATAATTGAATCCGCATCGTTCCGAACGTCGGTTGATTCCCTGGAGGCCGTTCGCTTTCTTTGCAGTTCAGTATTGAGTGGATCGCTTGAAATTAATCACCAATTTTTTGTTGATGTCGGGTGAACGTAAAGCTTTGATCGTTAACGAAGACGGTTCTTATTATCAGGATTATTTGGTTGGTGGTGCTTGATGAACCAATTTACTCGCACTACAATCTCTTGATTCAGCGTAGGATGAATACCTGGCAAACAAATGCAAACACTAATTAATCTTTGTGAATCTTTTTCCCGATTTAAATGTCAGACTCATAAAATTGCGAAACATTGAAATCTTAAGTTTAATCTTCATTCAACAATGAATGAACGAATGACATCCGCTTCCTCCGATCCCTTGTCCAGGGTCCAAAATTTATCCACCACCTCATTTAAGAAACGCTTATCATAACCGCCCACTTACAGTTTGCATCTTCCACCGTCCTTCTACTTCATAATACGATAAAAAGCATAAAATACTTTCCCAAATGCCGGTGAAATGAAAAATGAAACATACCGCAGACCTACCCGGCTGACAGCAGTGCCATTAATCCAAGTATTTTGTTTCCCTTCGAAATGCTTTCATGTGTATGGGTACTTTTTTCTCTTCGCTCCCATCGCGCCCACTCGTTGCCCACGGTCGGTGAAAATACGGCATTTTGTGGCCTTTTTCTTAACCCAAAACTCCGATCCTTGGTCTATTGCTTTCGTGGGGTCCCTTTCTTCAACTGTCCTGCCATTTGGTCAGGCAAATCCCATCCTCTTTTCACAAGCACGACGGAGTAGGTCATAAAAATGTGAATTTTGTTTTGCCTTTCCCTCAATGGGCCACCACCGAGGAATGGACCGCGTTTTTCTTTGTGTTGTCAGTTTTGCAGGGGAATTTACAAACCCGTCAATGATTACCAGCGTCGTCGGGCAGGCGGGCGGGTGTTGTCTGTTTCCGCTTTTCGCTTTTCATGCTCTCCTAGTCGCGCTAGTAGGGAAGGTGGGGGATATTCGGGATACATGGACACATGGAAAAATAATTTCCGTTCTACTTTGACTTTTAGGAGTTTTGTGGGTCCTATTTGTTCATAGTTCAGCTCCATCGGGGGAAACAAATTTTACCCACCCCTTTTAATTTTACAAAGAATTTTCCAAGGAAAACAATCTGGCGAGGTGACCCGATGTGTGTTTTTTTTTTAAGTTTACAATGTTTGGGAAATCTGCATCCCTCTCGAAGATCATGGTTGTCACCTTGTCGTAGGTGAGAGGGCTAATCTCATGCAAAGCTCACCACAATAATCAAAATATCTGGTTTACTATTTTTCTAATAACTGAATGTAATTGCACTATTTTCGAGGGAGGTGAATGTTATGATCAGGGTATCCAGCTTCGCCAGAGCTTCAAGTAGGCTGTGTCCATTTGGATTAGTCCGCTTACTACCCCACTCCATGGGCCAGGCGTTAAAAACTCCTGCGATGACTACCAGCCCTCGTCCGTCCAACGTGTCGGTGAGTTGGTCCATCTAGGAGGTGTATAACAGCCCCATACGAGTACTCCGTTGTCTTTGGCAATCACAAAGCCGTCGTACTGTTACGGGAAACAAGGAGGAACTCCATATGGCTCCGCAATTATTGCAACATCGCACTTTATCTCTGTCATGGGCTGTGTTCCATGATCACTCTGATTGCTGACGTCTTTCAGCTCAATCTGATGTTTTTTCGGGTCTTCATGTTATTCTTGCTCTACTGCTGATCCAGCAATTTCAGAATTTCTGAAGAGTCACGCCCAATTGAAAGTTACTTTCACAACAATTACAGAGTGTCTCACAATAGGTGTCACTATAACAAAATGGGATTACAGCAAAATAAATCAACCAAATCAAAGCATTTATTTTTCATTTGAAAGATACATGTGATATAAATAAACCATATTAATTCAATTTGAATCTCTCGCCCTTTTCCTTGAACTTTGCGCAAACGCTTGTAGACCCATCGCAGCTGGCACGCACGATTTCCTGAGGAATGTGGTCCTAAATATCAACCAAATGTTTCTTTAATCTAAAGTAAGCCCTTTCGCAGGGCCTATATGTTGAAGCATATAACCCCAAGTAGTCAAGTGCGTTGAGATCCGGTGAAGATGCAGGCCATTCTTCGCTTGTGATGAAATTTTCCGCGCATCACGCTTGTGTCTTCTTTGCCTTGTGAGCTGGAACTGAGTCCTGTTGGAAATAATATGGTGTATTCCCATACAGCGTTGAAGCATGAGGAAGCAGATGGTTCTTCAAAACCTGCTCAATGTAGTATTCAGTGTTGATTTTTACGTTAGGTTCTATTAAAAGAAGAGGAAGTTTTCCTTTCCGTGAAACGGCGCCCCCTTACCATGATTTTCGATACATTCTGACAGCGTTCTACAGCTAGTTTACCTCTTGGAATATTGGCAAGACTTTTGCCATACACACGATCATTTAGTTGATTATGACTGTCCTGAAGGAGGAAGAGCTTTTCTTCCGAAAATAAAATCTCGCAGTCGGCGTGCCGAACCAAAAGATGTCTGTTTCTTTGAACCCTGGCTTCCTTTTGACGATCCGTCAACCCGTTGTTTCTTGTACGGCTTGCTTTCCAGATCATGTTTGAAGAGCCTGTTCATTGAAGCAGGGGACATTTGAAATAGTTTGCTCAATTTACGGCCAGATTACGTCTTATTCGCTCCCTCACACATTTGATCTTTTTCTTCGTTCTGGCAGTTCGTCTGGCACCTCCTTTGTGTTGAATATGGACATTTCCAGTTTCCTTGAACCGTTTCAAGGCACGAAAAACAAAACGCTTACTCACTCCGAACTGCTTAAAACAAAACTAGCACCACCACGTTTTTTCCACATTTAATGATCAGTATTGATTTTCATCAAAATCATCGTTTATATCATGTTCTGTGAAGAAAAAGAAATCAAACCAAGGTATAAATATTTCGACTTTTCGAGACATTCATATAATAGCACGAGAAAACGGGAAAAAAATATTGCGAAATAAAAATACCACCACATTAGCTTTTGATTAAAATCAAACTTTATTTCTTAAGAAACAACATGAAGATGTGAACTAAGTATTGTGTCTAGGAACCGTTGTTACGAATAACTTCAATCAGACGCAATTTCATGGACAAAACCAGTTTTTCAAGAGTATCCTGCTCAATCTGTTCCCAGCATTCTCTAACTTGTGTTTTCAGCATATTTACGTTGTTGAATTGCTTCCCATTTTTGTAAACGTGGCGGGCAAGTGGCTGGCCACTCGAGAACCTCGATATTTTTATCGGAAAACCACGCTTAAGTCTGTTTTGAGTTGTGAATTGCAGCAATATCTTGTTGAAGAACAAAGAAACTTCTGGACCCATAAATGACTCACCGTGTTCAATCAAACTTATCTGCAGCATTTCTATGTAGCTCTCGGATTTCATTTTTGTTGAAATCCACGCCAATGGAAGCTTGCCTCGAAAGGAAAATGCTCCCCAAACCATCAGGGTACAACCACCAATGTTTCTGCTCATTTTAACATCCGGGTCCTTGCAAAAATCGTGCCAGTAGTACTGCCATCCATCTGGTCCGTCCAAGTTGAACTTTTTTTCGTCCGAAAAGAGCACGTTTTTCCATTCATCGGTCCAGGAAATGTACTTCTTAGCGAAATTCAACCGATTCAACTTGTGCCATTCTGTAAGGTTGGGTTTTCCGAATCTCTTACGCCACCCCAAGTTCTCGCTGCTGGACAAAATCTGTTGTACACGACGTGTAGTCACCGGAATCTCCAATTCTGCACGGATTTGTGACGCTGTTTTTTTTTCTGATTCGTTGCAATTCTACATATTCTCCGTTTATCCTTAGCTGAAAGCTTACTTTTCTTCCCGCGTTTCTCGATGCGGCCACTCTTATCGCCATTTATCAAGAAGCTTCCGATAACCGTGTTTGATCGAAAGAGATTTCGACCGATTTTACGATTCGAGAGGCCTGCATCGTGGCAGGCCCTAATTTATACCTTTTCCTCGTACGTCAGATGCTTGGATCGACCCATTGCCGTAAAATTACAGGGAAAAAATCCGATCTCACTACAATTTGAAGAAAACTTAACCTCCAATCGGTTTGAATGCAAATCAACACAAGAGCCAAGGTGATTTTTAACTAGGGTGGTGCTATTTATGTTTCGCATGGTTTTTTATGAATGTCTCAGCTTAAATGTGAATATTCCCCAAAAATTTCCAGAACAACTAATCAGACAGACATGTAGTAGAATACTGATACACCGTAAGGTGAAATTAGCGTTAAACGAATGAACATTTTACAAATATTACGAAAAAACATGGTGGTGCTGTTTTTGATCCGATGAGTGTATCGCATATAATATGCGAGTAGTTGCCAAGGATGATATAGGATATATCACAATACTATTACCATAAATATCTCAGCAATTGAATTCAATTTCTTCATTTTAACTTGAATTCATCCGCAACTTGAAAAAAGTTACAGAAGGTCGAATTTAAAAATCAGAAAAGCATTTTGGGATAATACCAGATCTCGACGTTTCATGCATCTCCAAGACATTGGTATAAAAAAAATCGATTCGGAAATGTCCAATTTCCCCCACCCCCTTTATTTCATTTTATTTTGCATGGGTCAAAAAAGTCTAATTTTGACCGCTTTGAGGGTCTACCAATCGAAGTCCGATTGAGCTCAAATTTTGCATGGGGACCTGACAAAACTTTCCCATGTATTCGATTGGCAACCCAATAAATATTTGCATACAGCGAGCGAAGTTAACCACCCGCCATCGATATCCACAAAGGGTAGCTCTCCTCCAGCAGTTGATCCTCGGCAACACTCATCACGGTGTCCACAACCCGGTGCTGTTGCACATCGCTCACGCATTCCGGGAATTCCTTGGCCGTCAGTTCGATCAGCTCGAACACGCTCACCATGTCACCCAGCTTCTGTAACATGTCAAAGTTTTCATCTAGGCACTTGTAAACCAATAGATCCTGGATGACGACCGTGGCTAGTACGCGCTCCGTTGGATGAGTCATAGTAGGGTACCCAGATAGTATTCTGATTCAGCAGAATTTGCGAAATGCGAATCGATGCACCCTTGTAGAGGAAAGAGCAGTTTTTTCAACTCCGTTGATATGTTCGGCTTCTGAATACTAAAAAACTAATCACTGTTTTTCTTAGATTTTTTTATCTAGAAATCACCGCATGAAAAAAAATACACGTCAAACGCGTTGCACGGCACAGCCAACTCTCTTTGGTTTCTGGAGAAATAAATTTACATGAAATCTTTGTTTGCGTTCCTCGATTTATGTCAAAGACCAATAACATCTTGTGTGATATTCAAAATTTCAAAAGGGGGCGACGCCGGCGTCGTGTTTAGCATCCATACCTCTCACGCCAAAGTCACGATTTCGAATCTCACCCCCAGACAAGTTACGAAAATATCCAAAAGGTATTTGAGTAACTACGACGGGAGATGAACCAGCCCAGGGCTTAAAATCTCGATAATAAAGGAATTTAAAAAAAAAAATACAAAATTTCAAAGTGCGTATGTTTAGTTTTTTGGCAAGATCGCGCACCGACAACGTTGGGCTTTGCTTCCGTTCATACAAAATAAGATTCGCTCTTTCAAAACAGTGGACAGTTTTTTTTTTTATCGTCCGCGCATCTCTCATCGAGTATGGTTCGAAAAACGAAATCGTGCTCCACACCCAGGTTTTTCAAATCTTTGAAAATGACGCAAGGGCACTAGCCTTTCAAATAAAATGGTTTTGAAAATCACCGCGTCGCGAAAGAAAGACACTGAATGAAAACAAGCAAATATGTCACATGTATGCATTTGCACAACCCAAGAGAAGAATGACACCAATACGTTCTCAATATTTGCGGCTTAGTAAGACGAGCACATCGAAAAAAATAAGTGAGAATATATTGGACACGGTGTAAAATCTTAAAACATGGTTTTCGGAAACTTCCTCGGATCTATCTTTTTCGGCCCACTGAAACACGACATGTGAACAAGTTGATAGTTTTCAGAATAATCTGGTATTGATTTTTTTCATCTATCGAAAATATTCAAGATGTATGGTATCACTATTTTCGGTGCCAACTTTCCGGTGGACGGCAGTGCGGCTTAGCAAGGACCCTTTGATATAACTGGCGATAATTTTAAATAACCATATTACCGTGAAGCCATCAAATCGACAAAAGGGATCAAGTATCCCCATCATCCCATATTTCCTTTATCTTTATATTTCTGTTCCTGGTGGAAGGAGCGGCATTGTTGGACGGATATGCTGAGCACGGAGCGAATCCAAAAGGTTTCATGTTCAAAGAAGGGCGCAAACAATGAGCATAAAATAAATCTGCTGCACACGCGTCACCGCACCGCATGTTCGCTCCATCCTCGGTTCCGTCAATCCACAGACCGATGTGGTTGTGTTTAATGTTTTATGGAATTGCTGTTTTATATTCCCATCATTGCTTTCCGTACGGAACAATTCATTCGGAACGTTCGTTTTCAAACATATTTTCGAGGTTTGTGCTCGGGGGCTTTCCTTTGTCAGGCAGTTGGAAAATCTAATGAAGCTTCCTTGAAATGACTCAATTATCACGATACGCTCTTTTTCAAATGGCCCTATCAGGCACAATCCTCGTGGTATTTTTCGCGTGTGCGAATATGAAAAACCCGAAACCGGAGCCGCAAAAGTACACCTTTTTGACAGGCACTAACCCTTAGAGCAACCGACAGGGGCTCATAACAGCCACTGGAATGACAAACTTAATGATGGTATCAATTTGCAGGTAACGTAAATTTGTACCGCCATTAATGCAGATTATTTTCCCAGGCGCTTCGTAGCCGAACAAGGAGTTCATTGTTGAGCCACAATATGGGTGCAAAACTAAGGTACTAAATTGGGCGGGTTCGCTGGCAGCTGACACAGAATCGAGTCGTTATATGAGGACAAGCCCCACGCATGTCTCGCGCATAAATAATCATCAGAAGAGATTTTTGCCAGATATTTAGGTCTCGTTTCGCTCAGCCGTATCTGCTGGAAAAGATTCTGGGAAAATTTTTACTAGAACAGCTTCTTCAGTTTGTCTGTTTATCAGATCGGAAATGAACATATTGTCAAGAGAAAATACTGCTATCAACTTTTTTAACATATTCTTCTTTTCCGTTCTACAGGGTTCTTCTACAGTGTGTCTCACAATATGTGTCACCTTTTTTCAGTCTTGGTTTATTCGAGCAGGGTAATTTTAACAGCGGGATTTATTATACCCGTTTTGAGTGTATTCTTTTGACAGCTTATTACTTAAGATGAATAGGCGATTCCGTTTGTTTATATTTATCAGCTACCATGGAAGCCATACGGGAGCAAGTTTTAAAATTACATTTGCAAAACCTCAGACCGTGTCAGATATTCAGCAGTTCGGAATGAGCAAGCATTTTGTTTTTCGTACCTTGAAACGGTTCAAAGAAACTGGAAATGTCCATATTAAACACAAATGAGGTGCCAGACGAACTGCTAGAACGCAAAAAAGGTCAAATGTGTGAGGGAGCGAATAAGACGTAATCCGGCTGTATCTGGCCTGAAGTAAGCCTGCGTGTAAATTGAGCAAACAATTTCAAATGTCCCCTCCACCCCCCCCCCACAAAATCTTCCCCCCCCCTCTGTCCACGATGAAATTGCCACACTATGAAATTGCTCTAACTTTTTAACCGTTGGGTAGAATTTAATGAAAATTTGTGTGGATTTAGTTCATAGTGCCTTATTTACATCCTGCAAGTTTTAAAGTCCTGTGATCAAAACTCGCGGAAATGGAGTCGAAAGAACAGCTCGTGCGTGATAAAATCTTGCGCATTCATCACGAGAACAAGGATCTCTCGCATCGTTCCATCGCTAAAACGTTGGGAACGCGAGTTCCACGGTGTCGCGAGTGATTAAGCGGGTCGAGGAACGGTTGACCACCGATCGGAAGCCCAGAAGTGAAGGAAAAAGTATTCCGTACAACACCAAAAATCACAACCGCGTAGTTGGGGCCTTCAACCGAAATCCGAACGCCTCCGTTCGGGATGTGGCTAAGAAGCTGCACCTAAGCCGAAGTTTTGTCCAGAAGGCCAAAGCTAAGGCTGGGCTTCGAACTTTCAAGGTACAAAAGGCCCCTAATCGCGACGAGAAGCAGAACAAGTCCGCCAAAACCCGTGCCAGGAAGTTGTACCTCAACATGCTGACGTTGAATGTTGCATCATGGACGACGAAACATATGTGAAAGCCGACATCAAACAGATCCCCGGCCCCCTGTTTTTCACGGCCAAGGATAAGTTCAGCGTTCCGGAGCATGTCCGCACTCAGAAGATGTCCAAATTTGTGAAGAAATTCCTGGTTTGGCAAGCCATCTGCACGTGCGGGAAGCGGAGTGCACCTTTCGTGACCCAGGACACGATGAACGGACAGGTGTACATAAAAGAGTGCCTCCAGAAGCGGCTGCTTCCTCTCCTGAAGGCCCACAACGTCCCAACAATCTTCTGGCCGGATTTGGCCTCATGCCACTACTCCAAGGACGTGCTGAAGTGGTATGCGGACAATAAGGTCAATTTCGTGCCAAAAATGTTCAACCCTCCCAACACTCCGGAGCTCCGCCCCATCGAGAAGTACTGGGCGATTATGAAGCAGCACCTTCTTAAACGACCTAAGGTAGTGAAGACAGTCGAGGAACTGAAGAAAGTATGGGTTTACATGCAAAAAACGGTTGATTCACAGGTTGTGCAGAATCTTATGGCCGGGGTTAAGGCCAAGGTGCGGGCATTTGCGTATGGACTGTAAATAAAATACGAGTAAAATGGTAAAATTAAGTTTAATAGTTATTTCTCAATCCCTGAAAATTTGATGGCAATCGGATGAAAACTCGAATTTTGCGAATCAATTTTGTGTGGCAATTTCATCGTGGACACCCTTTAAAAAAAAAATTTTTGCAAAATCTTGCCAATATTCCAAGAGATAAACTAGCTATAGAACGCTGTCAGAATGTATTGAAAATCATGGTATGGGGCGCCATTTCTCGAAAAGGAAAACTTCCTCTTCTTTTCATAGAACCTAACGTAAAAATCAACACTGAGTATTACATCGAGCAGATTTTGAAGAACCATCTGCTTCCTCATGTTTCAACGCTGTATGGGAATACACCATATTGTTTCCAACAGGACTCAGCTCCAGCTCACAAGGCAAAGGAGACACAAGCGTGGTGCGCGGAAAATTTGCCCGATTTCATCACAAGCGAAGAATGGCCTGCATCTTCACCGGATCTCAACCCACTTGGCTACTTTGTTTGGGGTTATATGCTTCAACATATAGGCCCTACGAAAGGGCTTACTTTAGATCGATTCAAGAAACATTAGGTTGATATTTGGGACCAAACTCCTCAGGAAATCATCGCGTGCCAGCTGCGATGGGTTTACAAAGTGTTTGCGCAAAGTTATCAAGGAAAAGAGCGAAAGATTTGAATTGATTAATATGGTTTATTTCTATAACATGTATCTTTCAAATGAAAAATAAATGCTTTGATTTGGTTGATTTGTTTTGCTGTAATCCCATTTTGTTTTAGTGACACCTATTGTGAGACACCCTGTATAGCGAGCATTTAGTGTTTTTATCGCACTTCCACAGTTATTAACCGTTGTGTGGCCGAATGGGTACCCGGGTACCTTTTCGGATTTCAATTCACGATATTTAAATGGTTTTTCATTGTACAAGATTTAAACTCGGTTAGATCCAAGAAAATGACGGTCAAAATCGATTGCACAATTTTCCGGAATTTTTCAGCAAGCAGAGGTGAAATGAGGGGCTCTTACTTTTTTTAACTACGTAGATGGCCGTATGGGTACCCGGGTACCCACGAAACTGAAATGCTTATATCTCAGGTGATTTTAGGCCGATTTGAACAATTTTGGAATCAATTGATTCAAAATTTATTCTTCTATCAAGTTGTTATCGGAATAGATCGATCCGGTCATTCTAATTTCCGGAAAATCCGGATTTCCATGGACATGTCTTGATTTGATGAACTGATCGTGGAATTCGGTAAATAATCAGCCATGTTGGTATCAAACTTCATGAAATTTCATCAGCAGGTTGGATTTTACTATCTTCGGTCCATCCGACGTGTGAACATCCTAGTGGCCATTCCGGAACAGGTTTCCCGCGGGGCCATGGGTGGTCATAAACATTTTTCATTGAAATCCCAGCAATATGGACATCAAACTTCTTGAAATTTCATCAGCAAGTTGAATTTACCTTGTGTCCATCAGACGTGTAATCATGCTAGTGGTCATTCCGGAACTGGTTCCCCGTCGGCCATGGAACCATTTTTCAATGAAATCCCAGCAATATGGGTATCAAACTTCTGGAAATTGTCTCAGTAGTGAGTTTCTCATATATTTGGGAGGTGAACGAGTTGAACGCGCAGCGGCCTATTCGGAACAGTTTTATCGTGGGACCCTCAGTGGCCATGATTCTCTTATTGTTATTCTCACACTTTTTGAAAGTGTTTCATTGAAAATATTCGTTTTAGCTCCACCAGACGTGTAAACTTCGCAGGTAAAAAAAACATAAACATTTATATAGCATGATAGCATATCTGATGGACACATAATAATAAATTTCAACCTGCTGATGAAATTTCAAAAAGTTTGACATCCATTTGACATATTGTTGGGGTTCCATGATAAAATGATTATGACCACCCATGGCCCGCGGGGAACCTGTCACGGAATGGCCACTAGAATGATTACACGTCTGATGGACCCAGGACAATAAAATTTAACCTGCTGATGAAATTTCAAGAAGATTGATGCCCATATTGTTGGGCTTCCATGGAAAAATGTTTATGACCACCTATGGCCCCACGGGGAACCAGTTCCGGAATGGCCACTAGGATGTTTACAAGTCTGATGGACCGAAGATAGTAAAATTCAACCTGATGATGAAATTTGAAGAAGTTTGATACCCATATTGCTGATTATTTACCGAATTCCACGACCAGTATTATAGTATAAAGACATGTCCTTGAAAATCCGGGTTTCCCGGAAACCAGAATGACCAGATCGATCCATTCCGATAACAGCTCGATAGAAAAGGAAGCCCAGAATTGTTCAAATCGGCCTAAAATGACCTGAGATATAAGCATTTCAGTTTCGTGGGTACCCGGGTACCCATCCGGCCATCGACGGGTGTTTTTTTTTCGGTCACACAACGGTTAATTGGGAGCTTTCAACGCCAACACCAATGAAATTATAGGATGTGTGACAAGTACAATGATATTCCTTGCCGAAAGAAATCGAAAAACAAACTACAAATCGAAAAAAAAAAACTTTGACCACTTTGACTTTGAATCGCATCCGATGCCTCTGGCTTGGTAATGGCGTGCTTTAACCGTTCAGGATATCTAAGGCCCCAAATTTCAAAACCGGACAATGTCCCAACTTATTCACAATTATTACACAATTCATCTACACTCAATCAATCGACACATTGTGTCGACAATCGACACGTTTTTTTCCACGTGAAACGCACGAAATTTTTTTCCACTGCCAAAACCAGTGGAGTTCACGTAAGAACTATGTGATTTCCACGTCAATCCACATTCTACGTGAAAATCGCATTAATGTTACGTGATTTTTAACGTACAATTCACTGGCACGTAATGTTTATCTAATTTTACTGAAGATAATTTGGTTACGTGTTCAGGTGAATGTTACGTGAAATTTCTAGTGGAAACAACGTGTCAATTTTTTTGAGTGTATTACATGAATCTCGATCATTTATTGAAAGCGACGTACTTGATTTTGTAACAAAGAGATAAACAAAGATTCACCCTCATATCAGGAAAATATTTTTCTTTGTTGTGGTTGTCCTATCTTGCGTAAAAATGCAAAAGGTTTCAAAAATGTTTGGTTTGAATAACTGTATTGATTAATTTAAATTTAAATAACATCTGTGTAGTGACGTTTCAAAAACTGTGTAGAATATTTCAAATCAATAAAAATTGTAGTAATGGAAATTTAAAACTCAAACCTTACTTAAAAACGATTCATTTTCCACTGCCGCCGGTGGTGTAGTGTAACCGTGACTGTTTCTTGGCACTCCAGTGGGTCTGGGTTCAAGTCCAGCCGAGTTCAGAGAGATTTTTCCGAGGGGAAGAAACCTCTGGTCACTTCTTCCTTCGGAAGGGAAGTAAAACCCTTGGTCCCGGCGCATGGGCTGATGAGTGCGATATGTAGGGTGGAGGTGCCTCCGTCTAATGGTGAACCAGCCTTATGCTGGAAGCCATCTTAATATAGAACGAAGAAGAAGAAGGTTAATTTTCCAATGAGATAGATGAGAAGAAACCAGAATAGTGTTTTGAAATGATTTTGACTTTCTTACAGGAACCTTTTGATGAAATAAAGTAAACGGCAGAGATGCTTATGAATCTTTATAGAACTTCGAAAAACTGTAAGCAGCGTAGGAGTTTTAGAGACTCCTATTACTGAAAAAGCAACCCATTTTCCTCAAATGCTACAAAAATACTGAAAACTTATAAAAGAGCCCCAGGTAACAAAGTTGAAGCCTTCTACGCCTTACCGGACGGCCTTAAGACAATTGGCTGAAACCTGGGGCGTTACGGCCATTGCCCGGAACCTTTCCAATGAACGATGATAAGATGAATGTCGGCATGTTCTTCAGCTCTTTCGTGACCCTGGAGATGACTCCTTCGTTTTTGCCACGAAAGAATTGGAGTAGATCCTCCGTTTGAAGATTGCTCAAACATTTTCTATCAGTCGCAACCAAGGGACGTTAGTAGGGTTGGCGGTCTTCGGTACAACATGTATGGCTTAATGGTCCGAGGCCAGGTCTGGCTAAAAGACCAAATCATCCTTCACTTGATACTTCTTGATGAAGACGGCAACTTCCAGCAGGCACTTCGTACCGTATATATCCATGTTCACCGCACACCCCAAAGAAAAAAAACAGTAGCTTGGACATTCCATTCTTCATGGTCGTCAGTCACAGAAGGACCATATTTGAGATACTTCACCACTTATCTCCTCGGTGGGAGATGTAAAGAACCCTGTCCGTTGCTAGTCGGTGCAGTAAAGCGTCAAGACAGTCTCGTCATCCATTATGACCACGACGTCACGATTTGTCAAAAAGATGTTTTTCACCAGCACCTTCAGCCGCTCCTTGCTGAAGAACACGCATGATTTAGTCATTTTTCTTACGCATATCTGTACGTTCAGTCGTCCACGTGATTCTCAATTGTCTCTTGGGGTTCGAGCACGATAAACGAGACGAGCTATGTGAGCATAAACACGTTGCAACATGTAGAATCAATCCGTTCGAAGTTCGATTCAGGTTTCCTCACAATCGGATTTGAGATGACCACATCTTTCAGTTCGGGAATAAGTCATCGGGTATTTATTCCAGCAGCTCCATCTCGTAGTTGACCTCACAAAGGAACTCTGGACCACTCCACCACAGCTTAATGGAACTGACTTCATTCTTCGGGATACGATATCCGCCGGATTTTGGTCCATACTGACGTAACTCCAATGACACCGTTCTGTCAATGGGTTAATTTTAGCCACATGGTTGTGAACGACAACTTGCAGTCGATCTAAGGGTTTCGTCATCCAAGTAAAAACTATTTGACTATCGGACCATAATTTGATTTCTTGGATATCCAACTTCAGCGTCATAATCTCCTTATCCACCAGCTTGGAAAGTAGTTAGGTGGCACACAGCTTCAGTCTAGGAATGGTCATCTTACGTAGAGGAGCTACCTTGGACTAGCTGCACATCAGATTACCCGTCCTTAAGAAGGCAGCGAAGGTAAACAAATCCCCTATATGCATACTTAGAGGCATCGGCGAAATCATGAATCTCCATTGTCTCCGTATCAGCATCTTGGAATCTCTTATTATGACGCATCTTGGAATCTCAAAATTCTTTAACTGACTCAACGATGCATGGAATTCCGTCCACGCTAGAGTAGATCACCTTCTACAGAATCATCTCATTCATGGTTAGTAACCCATGGGCACTGCATGATCATCTTCGATTGGACGATCACCGGTTCAACATGTTGAACAACGGTTCGATTCAGACGTCTTGTTGAACAGAAATAAGTCTTTCGTCGGGTCCCAAAGCCTTAATCACTTCATTTGCGTTGGAATCCTGGATAGGCACTAGGGTCTCTCGATTCACTTCAGAAATTCCTTCAAGCACATTATCGGAGCTGGAACACCACTTTCGGATTGGGAACCCACCTTTTAGCATCAATGCTTCCAGGTCACAGCGTAACTTTTTATTTGATTGAATTATATCCGAACCAGTATAAAGGGTGGAACGATCAAAAATTGGTCAAACATGATTAAGTGCAAGCTGATTAGTTTATTATATAAATGATCAACCTTTATTTCGTTTTCAAGTTCATCGTCTACAAAACACAGGAAAATTATTTGATTAGGCTTCCAAATGCGAACTGTCGGGCGTTACGTTCCGCACCTTCTATCATGTTTTGTACCGCTGTTATATCCACCTTATTTGATGTTGAACGCCAATTTGCTTAGAACTGTTTTTCATTTCCAACTGTTTTTTGAGTTCTCTTGAGGTTTCTCTTTACGATTGCCCAATATTTTTCAATTGGGCGCAGTTCCGGCGAGTTTGGAGGGGTTTTCTCCTTGGGTCAAATTCCGCAACCGTTAATTTAAAAGGAATCGCAAACTGGCAATACGTTACTAGCAAAATGCAAATCTGTCAGTTTTGTTGCCGCTATGTGGCATCTAATTGCACGTCAAAACATCGTGTCAATATCGGATGGTGTGTGGCGAACGTCGGAGTGATATTTTGACATGCTAGCAGATGCCACAGCTTCGCCACCTCAATGGGCACCTCGACTAAGTGAACTACGTGGCGTTAGTGAAGAAGCGATTGCTAACGCTAGCGCTTACTAGCGATATGAAAATTAACACATAGTTATCGATTAATCTTGTTCTTGCTTAAACGTCTGTCTGTGCTTATGTGTTGACAGTCCGGCTCGTTTCTTTGCTCTTTGAACTTTTGTGTGGGACTTTGTTTCCGAAAGCTCTAATGGAAAGGTTGGGATTGCGTTTGAAAATGCTGGCCAATATTCTTCTGGTCGCTGCGGCTTCCTGGTTTCAGTTTCCTCCTGATTTCGGCTTCCTGACAGTCGTCAGACGTTCTCCGAACACTTTTATAGCATTCGCCACGGTTGATTTGGCAATATTAAGTGATTTTTCCAAATCGGCGTGGGAATAATTTGGATTTTGCTTATGCGCGTGCAAAATTTTGAAACGCTGCTCTTCTTACTTCGTCGCCATTTTGACAACTGAATAGAAAATGGCAAAAACAAAACAGCGACAACATTTCGTACGCATACACCTACAAAATTAGGGGTGTTCAAGTTTTTTAAATGCATGATTAAAAGAACTACGTCATATTTGAGTCGGCCAAGTTTTGACCGTTCCTTCTTTTAGGATCGTGCAGGCCGTAGTTTGCAGTACGAGGTCCGAGATGCATGAAATTCCTTGTTCGGAGAACTCGCTCAGGAGCGTAGATATCGAGTTTGGCTAAAATTTCTGGAGAGTCAGATTCAATTAGTAGCACTTTTGTCGCGAAGTTTCGATACCCAAGAGTAAGCAACGATCCTTGTACGTTGGATGGTTGACTGAACCATTCTACGGAAGCTGGCGGAGAGTAGAACGAACAAATTTCCTTTGAACAGATTCAATCCTAGCAATCCAGATTGCTTAATACGGGCACCACACCACGACTCCGAATTCCAGGATAGAACGCACGAGAGAGAAGCAGAATGATTTTAAACAGGTGGAAAACTTTTGGAGATCTTAAACATGAAACCAAGTTGTCTGTTGGCTTTGGTAATAAGGTACGAGTAGTGTTGTCTAAATGACAATCCGGAGTCAAGCATGATCCCTAGGTCTCGAACAGTATCAACTTTCATCAGAGGTTGATTGTTACCTGCTGAAAGTAATCATGGAAATAAGTACAATTGGGCTCGGTTTACGATGAAATGTGATGATACAGCAATTATAAACACTCAGATTTCTAAACCACTGCTCTTCAAAGCTGTTGACAGATGTTATAGTCGTAAGCAATCAGCGAAGTATTGCACAGCTACATAAATCTTGACGGCGTTTGCATAGAACGACCTGCAGCTGGCTGGACGTATCAATCCAACTTCGTTGGTGAAGACAGAGAACATAAGTGGTCCAAGTTGCTGCCTTGTACAATTGAACCGACCCGATCTTCACACCGCGTCAAGGGGCAAGACTCAGACCTCAGAAGACGTTATTTTTATGTCTCCAACTAAGTCATACTTTGAATAAACTCATCAGTAATGCAGCATCATTCCGCCAGACAGCCAGACTATAAACTGGTGCTTTGGAACAAGGGTAGGAGTAGAGACAAACGAGCTCAGCCCGCATCACTCCGACCCAAGCTTCAAGCTTTTTAGAATCGATGTTTAGCATATTACCAATCAATACACATCGCTATCATGCCTCATCATTGCACTTCAGTAAAATAGATATGTATCACATAGGGTAGGGAACGGCTTAATCAGGGGTCGCTATTTTAATCAGTTGTTAGGAAATAGGTCTATAACTCCTACATTTTCCAAATTATTTCCTTTTTAATGATACGATCCTAAGCTTTATCTATTTGGCCAATGGTTCGATGTATGAAACATGATTGATTACCAATTTATTACAGTAATTTTGAAGATTTAAAATACATCATCTAGAAACCATCAGTTTCTGACCTGCTGAAGAAGTTCGCTCAAATTTTGCCTTTGTGTATTTTCCATTTGAATCGCGTGTACCGGAGAGCATGTCTTCATCAGCTCTCTCCCACAACTAGGCTTGTTGCCAGAATGTGATGTTGAACATTGAGTTAAATTTATTACATATTTAGACAATCTGAAATCGCTATTCATTTCATGTTTCTTCCAGTCATTGGACGTTGATCTATGCTTATGATTATATTGTCCATCATCTGGCACTATCATTTGCAATAAAAAATATGTTTCGGAGCTGTCCAATAGTGCTCAACGATAAATAATGCTTCGCTGTTGAGCGGCAGCTATGGCATCACTGTTGCTTTTGAGAGAGCCCATGTTCCCTCTCTTCTTTGTTAACCATGGATATAGCGCACCGGTAATGTAACGTGAAGCCTGCTGTCTCTTGCATTTGTTTGTTTTTAAACGAAGCATCCCGTTTGTCGTCACAGTCGCTTCGGCTAACATTTGCGTGAGAGTAAATGAAATAAGAAATACACATTGCCAATCTAAAGATCAATGACAAACTAAAAGTTTGGTCGTGTACGTCTGTCTCATAACCTGCTAGGAGACGAGTTTGTGGTCGTAGCAATCAACATGTTTTGGTTGATTATTTTCGAGAGCGAATGGGAAAAACGAAGGAGCGGGTTGAGGAAATTTACGTTTGCAGCAAATCGTCAACTGGCCTATTTCATTTCGCCTTTTCACACATGCGCAGAATCGCACTCATACAATATTGTTCTAATTATAGATTACATACAGCTTCATCAAATGTCTCAGGGGCTGACTAGACTGTTTAAAACCCGTCCCGTACCCTATGTTGAGTTACTCGCGACTTACTCTGTGCCTCAAAGCAACTCAGAGTAGCGCTGTCTCACCCCTAGCACCGCGTTTCCTATCCGTTGGACAAGAGTTTAACCAACGGATTGAGTTATCCAACACGTCAAGCTTGCCTAAGTTTGCTTAAAGTAAGCATTATTGACCCGGTCAAAAGCAGCCTTAAGATCCGTGTAAACAGCGTCGATCTAAAAGGGGGCGACCCCGGCGTCGTGGTTAGCATCCATATCTCTCATGCCAAAGTCATGAGTTCGAATCTCACCCCCGGATAAGTTTCGAAAATACCCAAAAAGGTATTTGAGTGACTAAGGCCCGATACAAAGTAAATTTGGACGCATTCAAGTGATCAAGAATTAAACAACATACACGGTTGATCAAAACGTCAAACAAAAGGGTATTTATTCAGCTTTCAAGCATAACAAGTTATTACATTTCACCGTTTCGAACGAACTGTCGCACTTTACTTGTGATCGATGCCATCATGATCTGCACAGTCGCTGGTGACACTGTACCGGTGAACTTATTCCCCTTTAAACCCATTTGTTGTGCATTTGTCACTTCTTTATCGCATCCTCGAAGTTTTCGCTTGACAATTGCCCAATATTTTTCGATTGGTCTGAACTCAGGGCAATTCGGAGCAGGAATGCCAGATATACAGACATGTCTGTAGTTATACAGACATTTGATCATGCATACAGACATCATACAGATAACAGACATTATACAGACATTTGGAAAATGTCACAGACATATACAGACATTCATTTCGGCAAACTTCCAGATTTAAAAAAAAACAAGGCGATAGGGAAAGTCACATACGTCACAGTAAGCAAATGAGTGACATTCTAAAGTTGGACCAGTTTGTTGGCACAATGAAAACCAGTGAGGGATGTAGAAGTACAAGTATGTGCCTGGCTGTTTTCACTGATTCGATCCTTGTCAAAGACGTGGCACTGAAACGAATAAAAAATAAGGCCATCATAAGAATGTCCTTGGCGAATCTCATCACCAAGAATTGGTGGCAAATTGGTAGTAAAAATTGGTGCCGGTCCAAACCATCTAGTTTTATAATCGATGAGTCAACTGATACAACTGCCATGAAAACATTGGTTTTTGTAGTGAGGACTTTCTATTGTAATGGCATTGAACCGTCAATTTGAGATTCTTTTTATCACGCACTCGAGCTTGCTGAAACAGATGCTACTACGATACACAGTGTCATTGTTACTATGTTTAATAAAAATTTGATTTCTTACAAAAAGAAGCTAATAGGATTCGATGTAGACACGGAGAGTGTTTATCACGGTGGAAAGCATTCTGTTACTGTACTTTTGAAAAACGACTGTCCGAATTTATTCATTTGCATCATATTCATGTCAGAATATTCCATCTGGTGTAAAATGGATGTGTCGGGAATTACAATGTTTCCTTAGCAAAAGTCCTTTAAAAACGGCAGAGTTCATCGAACTGCAGCACCTAATAGAGCTGAAATCTTTAAACGTGTCACATCCGTCCGTGATGCAATGGCTTTCTGTAGAACAAGTTGATAGCGTGTTCTTGAAGCTGGAAGTCTTAAAAGTACATTTCAGTTTTCGCGATACATTAATGGACGCCAAGCAGGATGAAAAGTTAAAGAACGTTTACGAGCGTCTCAGCGATTCATCAAACCACCTGTACTAGGCCAATATTAACCACATCTTACCGAAAATCAACCGGTTCAATCAACTTTTTCAATCTGAATAGCCAATGCTGTACAAGCTGAAAACCGAAACTAGCAAATTGATATTTTTGATATTGGATTGTTTCGTGAAACCACGATATTTAAAAGAATTTGTGGATCTGATCCCCAACAAGTTCTGCGAAAAATTGTACGAAGGTGTCGAAATGTGGGCCTTGATCAACGAATACACTAGAAGTGACAAGTTAAGCATGAAGCACTGGCATCAATTTCGACTAGACATGATGAATTTATACATATGCTGCTGTAATCAAATAAAAAAAAGTATTGACGATACCCTCAACAATTTAAGGCTCGAACGCAGTGATAACGGAAGCGGAACGGACACAGCAGTGGAAGAGCCCAATCCGGCTAAACCTGCTTGTCGGATAAAAAACTTACTAAATCCAAGTTGATTCCAATTGGACGTATCGACGTCATTTTCGACAACTGTCAAACTTGCCGTTTCCGTTCCGTTTCCGTCCACATTGCGTTTGGGCCTTTAGCGTTAATTCTACACGCAACAAAAAACCACCGCAGAAACTACCATTTCGAGGATTAAATTAAGCGCAAACACCAACAATTTTCAGCTGACTATAAATGCGTTTGATTTTACCATGCCGGCGATTAGATCAACCATAGTGCGGTTGATATCAATATGAGGTCTGTCAAATATACCATGAAATTTCATGGTAGTTTTGAAGATAGGCATAGTCGTGTAAAATGGTAGTTTCTACTACAATTTTTTTTTCTGTGTAGGATTTTTTTTTTCAATAGGGCGAATCTAACATTGAGAGATTCTCTCCTCTCTCGCTTTCTTTCAGTTATTACAGCGCCATTATACAACTTTTGAGGAATTCTTTAGTACAGATAGAAAACAACAGTGCTGGCTAGCATACTCTACAAATAGTAGAATGAAAAATGTAAAGCTGAATGGGATATGAATGAAAGAGAAAGTAATCAAAGAGAGTCTCTCAATTTCAGATTCGCCCTAATGAAAAAAAAAAAAACCCCTAGAATTGATCCTGACAATATCAGAGCAAAAGCCCATCCAACAATTTGTCAACTTATCAAACGATTTGAGAACATTATTGATGATGCATCAGTTCAACCAAGCGACGACGAGTTCCGGGAATTGAGATTTTCAGTGGCGGATTCTCCAGAAAATCTGAATTGCGAAGAATTTTGGAACAAGTGCTTATCCTTACGTCGTTGTCCCTTGCGCTGAACTAGCTGGCTTGACGTGCCGCAAGGGCTCAGTAAGGGTTCTTTGTCAAAACCCGAAGCTAAGAGTCAATTCCATTGTGGTAATATCACATCATTTATTTTATAATTTCAGATCATCCATGGAATTTTTGGTATTGTATGCTAATTTTAAATTAATTTTTTTTTTCTCGTAGCTATAATACATTGTCTAAACTTTCAGGTTCATAATGGATACGAAAGTCCGCCTACAACTGCAGCAGGACCACAATCCGCAGACATTTAATTGCAAATAGAAATGTTATTATCATTTTATTATAACATCCCTTCACTATATTTTATATGCTATTTTATATGACATTTTCAGGTTCACATTTATGCATCATTCTAGGTTTTAGCTCACCTAACCCACGTTATGTATTTGAAACTATAGGTAGGTTTTTTACGTTTTTTGAGAAAGGGTCATTTCTTTTAATTTATTCAGTTTTTGTTTTTGGCATTATTCATAATCATATGAAAGTTATTTCATCTTATTGTTAGCTTAAATTTTCTTTGCAATTTTGCTAGGCTGCAAAGTGATAAAATTAGTTTTATTATATCAACAAATGTTTTGGTCTAGGGCTTCAAATGATGAAATCACAACCTCGAAGAAGGTTGCGATCAACCTCTGGTCCTCATAAGTTCCTATCACACGCCTCCACGAATCATATGATCACAAAAAAAAGCTAGCTGATACATGGGGACATTGGTTGGCGTGGCCTGGGCACGCCTGTTGTCAAATTCACTACCGCGAAGTGAGGGGGTGCGACTGAAGATCGTGTAAATCATATTGTATATTTTCCATTCTCTTTTAATCAATAATTTCAGCACGCTTTAGAATGATCTTTGCATGTACAAGGATTGGAGGTTGCCCTTCACTTTTTTTTTACTGTTTAGATAGAGAAAATGTTGGCTTCGGCAGAACTGACTGTTCTCCAGTTTAGGAACCTTTCCTGTGTATTCTTCCATCAATATATTTTTACATATTTATTGTTCAACTTTTTATTTAGCTTTAATCAACATATTCATCAACCAATTGTTAACATATTCAGATAAAAAGCGAGCCTGAAGGCCATGGCCTTTTTCTCAGTACTTGTAATGAAGCGTCAATTCTCCATTCTCATTTAGTTATACTCTATTTATTATTGCAAACCCATAAATTTAAGTAACTTTCAGGACACCGAGACACTTATGAGGAGTCGTGGAGTTCTCCGCATCTCTCTTAAGTAAGTGTCGGACTAACATTCCTTCCTTATTCCCACCAGTTGCAAGGGCGTGGCCAGGACAGCTCTGGTCTGTTGGAAGGGGACACCTCCTTTATCTAAGAGCTAGGGATTCATCACAAATCACTATCAAACAGCAACCGATAACGGCGCGTCTCCATCTTAAAAACAGTTCAGAGCTTGTACCACCTACGCTATTGTGCGACCTGGTTCATGCTATGCTATGCTATGCTAAGTACTTATCCTTACGTCATTGTAGTGGCAACTTAGCCTTTCCTTATCTACGACGGTTTATTCCAGCAATATTGGCTATACCACATTCAACGACCGCTGTCGAGCGAATTATTTCAATTTTCAATATCAATTAAACCAATGCTCGCAATCGCACTGCCACATAAACCACGAAAGGCATTTTGTCTGCTAAAGAGTACGTTAAATCACAGAAAAAGAAAAACGGAGTGGTTGAAATTTCATCTAATGTGAAATGTTTGTTCACAAGCAACATGTTCAACCAAATTTAAGTTCCTTGAGCCTTTGGAATCAATGAATTTTGTAGTAGTGAAGTGGAGGTGAGATGTTTTTTTTTAATTTTATGAATGATAATAATAAACGATTGGCCTAGAATTTTTCAAAACATCAAATCTTAAAGATCAAAATATTTTGCTTTCTCATATTTAGTGATTGAAAAACGACAGTGATTTAATCATATGTATAGAATTGAAAGCAAAGTAGTCATTTAAATATAACACTTGAAATTGCAATCTCTTTGCGTTAGATTTTTGTTTATGCGATGTTTACAAAACATAATCACACCTCCACTCGTTTGTTAGCATCGATCAATAGCGATATTCAACATTTTCTTTTCTTTTCAATGAAGCACCTTAAAACCAAAAAGAAAACGCTTATACAAACAAATACAGACATTTGCTAGAGATTGGTACAGACTTTTGATAAAAGTATCTGGCATCCCTGATTCGGAGGATTAATCTCTTTGGCGACGAAATTAACGTTGTTTACAGCATACAATTCTAGTACCTCCTTAGAGTAGTGGCAGTTGGCTAAATCAGGCCAAAACATAACGTTGGTCTTGTGTTGCCGGATGAAGGGTAAAATCCGCTTTTTCAGACACTCTTTAATGTAAACCTTCGACGTCATTGAGTGAGATGTGATGAAAACCTTGGTTTTAAGGCCACAACTGCAGATTCCTTGCCAAATCATTAGTTTCCGAGCAAACTTATCAGCAAAAACAAATTTATACTTGGAAGGGACATCCCCACGAGCAGTTTCCAGGTAAAATTTTCATCCGGGGATTTGTTTATAATCCATTTTGACATATGTTCCGTCATCCATTAAAATACAACCATCAAATTTCGTCAAAACTCGTTCGTATAGTAATCGTGCTCGTTTTTTGGCCACTAAATTTTGTTCCAGGGAGCGATTCGAATGTTTACTGAAAGACTTATATCTTTCTCTTGAAAGGATGTTACGCACGGTGGAAAAGTTGGAATCGTATTTCTTTGCCAAATAACGTATGGAGACACCTGAGTTGCCTTTCGCGTACCTCAACGCCTTTCTCCTCAGCTCTTTGTCCCTAGTGCCACTTTTATGATAGATGCGCTGTGCTCTATCCACACTCATAGTATCCTGTTTTTAAGGCAGACCACGAAGGATTCTCTACATGTTTGCGCACAATTAATTTTCTTTTCTCAAGTTCCATGATCCGTAATTTTGAGATGCCTCGATGAATCGAAAAAAACTTTTCACCAATTTCTTTGTCAATAAAACATCAACAAATGCCTGTCAAACGTTTTTTGTTCCAACCACCAGGGACGCGGTGGTGCATTAAACCGTGCGTCCAGATTTACTTTGAATCTGAAAATCTCGATAATCACGAGCTAAAAAACAAAACAAAAAAAAGCGTTGACCTGAGATCCAGCTTCCGTATTCCGGAGGTATTGATCGATTGTGTCTTGAGGGATTTGAAATCCATGAAAACATTATGTGTGGGCACGTTATGTTCGCATAATTTCTTCAAAACTTGGTGTATCATGAAAATCTGATTTGTGGCAGCGAAGGTGTCTATGAATCCCTCTTCTTATTGCTTTATGAACCCTTACAATCCATTTTAATTTTGTTTGAAAATTTGAACGGTAAGGTTATTAAGGCTCGCTTAATCATTGTAACTCGAACCACAGTCTTCCAAATAACGTAATCCAATGTCAAACTCCTCATACAAATCACACCCACTTAGTTGCGTATCCCTTCAAATGAACTCATAAAGCATATCAAAATATTGATTAACTTCGTTAATCTACTGCACCCAATAATCTAATTTGCCGCAATGTCGTAAATTGCCACCGAGTTATGCCACCGAGTTTCGCCACCATCTTAAACCAAAATATTCCCCTGAGACCAGCTGCAATCTACCATCCTTTTGAAGGTTTTCGTCCCCAGTCCCAGCCACCTACCCAAACCCCCAAGTCCTACGTTTAACCCGAACCGAATAAGGTTCGCCTTTGATTTACTGGTTCGACTAAAATTCGTCCATTAAAATTCCATTTTTACGACCGAATAAATAACGGCGGCTGAAGAGTTAACAATCAGCCAAGATTATGGAAAGACCGACGAAGATGACGACAGTCGCCTAAAGACGAGGAATTTTACCGTAAGGCACCAAATGTCAGCTCGAGTGGAAATTTAATTTTGATCTAATTATGAAGAATAAACGAGTCAGCGACAGCCGAATTCACAGAAAATCAAAGTAACGTTGCAAAATGCTGAATAGATTTAAACTTTGACATGAAAACATTCTTTTGATCAAAGCAACCACTGTGTTTCGATTTCGTTTGTTCGTTGATAGATGTTCTTTTTCGCCAGTGTTCTTGTTTTGATCAATACTTCTAATTATACTAAGATCGATAATAGTCCAAGTTGGTAGTCAATTTTAATCGCTTCGCTCATTATCGTGACCAGATCTTGGAACATCACGGTAAAGTCAAAAACGTGGAAGCTGAATGCTTCTGCCAAGGATTACGCTTGCCTGCACACCAAAGGGCGCTTTCTGTAAATATTGAAGAGCGTCGTACGGACCGTACCCTTCATCAGCATCAGCAGCTACCACAAGCTTGGAACTTGCTGCTCAACGCAGGATTAAAAGTCAGGGTGGATGTACCAGCCATAATCCTTTCGGTTCTCCAGAGGCCATCCGTTTCCCATGCGTTAAATGGGAAGAACAGTTTCGAAGAGCAATGACAGGTAAATCTACAATACTAAACTCGTAGGAATTCAATTGCTCAATCTTAATATTAAACTTGCTTATATATAGTTGGATTCAACGAAAAAAAATAGCCGATTTTAAAATGCGGAAACTTCCCTTCCTTACATACATATCTAAAGTAATTGAATTCCTCACCATCGCCGCGATCGTCCGTCACCATCGTCAGCCTGCCACATTCCGTCGCTTGTTCTTTTCGCCAACTCAACAACCACCCCCGCGAAACCAATCGATTCAACAGCCCAGCAGGGTCCAGTTGTTGCCTCCTGCCCCAACCCTCCAAGTTCAAAGCATAATTGAATTGCTTTCAACCAACAGCAACGGCAAGGGCTGTGTGTGCAGTCGCGTGGGATTTTTCGTCTCAAGATTGGTCTGGCTGGTGGCCTTCTTTATCCCACGAAACGTGATTCAGCGGTACTTTCCGTCGTCTTCGGGTGACATTTTGGCTTTGCTGCCGCTTGTTTGGTACTTTTAATTGGGATATTGGAGAGTGGACCGTTTAATGGATGGCTGTGCAGGACAGGGCAGCTGGAGAATCCCTAGGAGAGGAAGGATATTGGTTCGCCTTAATCCATTTCTGATGTGGGTTTGAGTATTGCGGGGGAGGGTGTTTTGCTGATTGGGATAAAAGGAAGGTTTAGGAAAATGATGAATGGCTGGATGGGTTCAGCAACACAGCTAGGTGAAATCAAAATTTGTGCACTTTGAGTTAATGATTGGTTTTGTATTGAACGTTAAAAAGTGATTCTATTTGATACCGAACGTTAACGTCAAATTTCTGTTTGAGTAAGTAGTCTGAAAGTAAGGTCAAAGTCAGTTGGCATTGTTAAGTTGAATAAGTTTCCAAAAGGACAACTCTCCTTTTATAACGTTACAGTTAAAAGTTACAAAGCATTGTACTTTGTACTTATTTTAAATTAGATTTGCATTGGATTTGGATTGGATTTGGATTGGATTTGGATTGGATTTGGATTGGATTTGGATTGGATTTGGATTGGATTTGGATTGGATTTGGATTGGATTTGGATTGGATTTGGATTGGATTTGGATTGGATTTGGATTGGATTTGGATTGGATTTGGATTGGATTTGGATTGGATTTGGATTGGATTTGGATTGGATTTGGATTGGATTTGGATTGGATTTGGATTGGATTTGGATTGGATTTGGATTGGATTTGGATTGGATTTGGATTGGATTTGGATTGGATTTGGATTGGATTTGGATTGGATTTGGATTGGATTTGGATTGGATTTGGATTGGATTTGGATTGGATTTGGATTGGATTTGGATTGGATTTGGATTGGATTTGGATTGGATTTGGATTGGATTTGGATTGGATTTGGATTGGATTTGGATTGGATTTGGATTGGATTTGGATTGGATTTGGATTGGATTTGGATTGGATTTGGATTGGATTTGGATTGGATTTGGATTGGTTGGATTGGATTTGGATTGGATTTGGATTGGATTTGGATTGGATTTGGATTGGATTTGGATTGGATTTGGATTGGATTTGGATTGGATTTGGATTGGATTTGGATTGGATTTGGATTGGATTTGGATTGGATTTGGATTGGATTTGGATTGGATTTGGATTGGATTTGGATTGGATTTGGATTGGATTTGGATTGGATTTGGATTGGATTTGGATTGGATTTGGATTGGATTTGGATTGGATTTGGATTGGATTTGGATTGGATTGGATTGGATTTGGATTGGATTTGGATTGGATTTGGATTGGATTTGGATTGGATTTGGATTGGATTTGGATTGGATTTGGATTGGATTTGGATTGGATTTGGATTGGATTTGGATTGGATTTGGATTGGATTTGGATTGGATTTGGATTGGATTTGGATTGGATTTGGATTGGATTTGGATTGGATTTGGATTGGATTTGGATTGGATTTGGATTGGATTTGGATTGGATTTGGATTGGATTTGGATTGGATTTGGATTGGATTTGGATTGGATTTGGATTGGATTTGGATTGGATTTGGATTGGATTTGGATTGGATTTGGATTGGATTTGGATTGGATTTGGATTGGATTTGGATTGGATTTGGATTGGATTTGGATTGGATTTGGATTGGATTTGGATTGGATTTGGATTGGATTTGGATTGGATTTGGATTGGATTTGGATTGGATTTGGATTGGATTTGGATTGGATTTGGATTGGATTTGGATTGGATTTGGATTGGATTTGGATTGGATTTGGATTGGATTTGGATTGGATTTGGATTGGATTTGGATTGGATTTGGATTGGATTTGGATTGGATTTGGATTGGATTTGGATTGGATTTGGATTGGATTTGGATTGGATTTGGATTGGATTTGGATTGGATTTGGATTGGATTTGGATTGGATTTGGATTGGATTTGGATTGGATTTGGATTGGATTTGGATTGGATTTGGATTGGATTTGGATTGGATTTGGATTGGATTTGGATTGGATTGGATTGGATTGGATTGGATTTGGATTGGATTTGGATTGGATTTGGATTGGATTTGGATTGGATTTGGATTGGATTTGGATTGGATTTGGATTGGATTTGGATTGGATTTGGATTGGATTTGGATTGGATTTGGATTGGATTTGGATTGGATTTGGATTGGATTTGGATTGGATTGGATTGGATTTGGATTGGATTTGGATTGGATTTGGATTGGATTTGGATTGGATTTGGATTGGATTTGGATTGGATTTGGATTGGATTTGGATTGGATTTGGATTGGATTTGGATTGGATTTGGATTGGATTTGGATTGGATTTGGATTGGATTTGGATTGGATTTGGATTGGATTTGGATTGGATTTGGATTGGATTTGGATTGGATTTGGATTGGATTTGGATTGGATTTGGATTGGATTTGGATTGGATTTGGATTGGATTGGATTGGATTGGATTGGATTTGGATTGGATTTGGATTGGATTTGGATTGGATTTGGATTGGATTTGGATTGGATTTGGATTGATTTGGATTGGATTTGGATTGGATTTGGATTGGATTGGATTGGATTTGGATTGGATTTGGATTGGATTTGGATTGGATTTGGATTGGATTTGGATTGGATTTGGATTGGATTTGGATTGGATTTGGATTGGATTTGGATTGGATTTGGATTGGATTTGGATTGGATTTGGATTGGATTTGGATTGGATTTGGATTGGATTTGGATTGGATTTGGATTGGATTTGGATTGGATTTGGATTGGATTTGGATTGGATTTGGATTGGATTTGGATTGGATTGGGATTGGATTTGGATTGGATTTGGATTGGATTTGGATTGGATTTGGATTGGATTTGGATTGGATTTGGATTGGATTTGGATTGGATTTGGATTGGATTTGGATTGGATTTGGATTGGATTTGGATTGGATTTGGATTGGATTTGGATTGGATTTGGATTGGATTGGTTGGATTGGATTTGGATTGGATTTGGATTGGATTTGGATTGGATTTGGATTGGATTTGGATTGGATTTGGATTGGATTTGGATTGGATTTGGATTGGATTTGGATTGGATTTGGATTGGATTTGGATTGGATTTGGATTGGATTTGGATTGGATTTGGACCCTGGAAGGTGAGTGTGCATCATTAATTCCAGAGTTTCATTAGCGTTTCCAGTAAAGTATGCATCCCATAAATTCAGCTAAAATGGACAAAATTCATTTTGAAGCAATTGAGATACTATTCTTCAATTTACAGTTTCTTGAGATTCTCGATTTCCTTAACTTGTTGGTCTCTTTTTAAAGTCATTGGTGAAGCAGAACAGATTACCATCTCTATTTTCAAAATAACTGTTCATATAGAAAAATACAGGATGATTTCACGAGAAAACCGTACATTTAATGCAAGAGACATGTTTTCTTTTATTTTGCTTACTTTGGCCTATTATGCTTATCACATAGTATAATGTTGATTTTCTTAAAATTTTCATTGGAAATGTATGAGTAGATGGTTGTATTGCGTTTGTTCCTTATCGAAAAATATTAGATCCATTGTTTTTTATTTCGTCATAATGGTGACCATTTCTGTGTTAGGGTGATCCGAAGAATTGAAATTAAAAAAAAATGCCTTTTTTCGAAAAATTCATAACTTTTGAACCACTGAGCCGATTTCATCAACTAAATACGCAAATGCAAGGTAATTTAAATTTTAAAAGCAACAAAAATAATCCTTGATTGCAAAATGAACTTATGAATATTACTTCAGATTGATGGGGACGCATGGTTGGCAGGTTGCATTAAACAATGGAAACGCGTGGTACAAAAGACAGCAAAAAAATAAGAAGATATTTTTTTTGAATACACATTCTCAAAAATCAAAACACATACATGGCCAATTTTTTATGTATAAAGGTCTAAAATTTTAATTTGGATTAGAGACTATGAAAACCATGAAAAACGAATATAATTTATGTTGTCAGAAGAAAAATCGCAATTTAGGTTTATTTTTGTATAAAAAAAAAAAACAGCTTGCCAAATCTGGCCAAAACATTACGGAATGGTCGTGGAATCGAATGAACGGCAAAATTCGTTTTTGGAGACACTCTTTTTGGTATAGTTCCGACGTCATTGTCTTATTTGTAACGAAAACTTTCGTTTTTTGCCACAACTTCTAAATGCTCTGCCAAATCATGAATTTTTTTGTGCAAATTTGTCGGCAAAAACAAATTTAAATTTGGCTGGAACATCCCCCCGAGCCGTTGCCAAGTAAAATTTTTGACCTGGGATTTGTCCGAAGTCAGCCTTGACATAGGTTTCATCGTCCATCAGAAGACACCCGTCGAACTTGGTCAGCACCTGGTCGTATAGCTTCCGAGCACGTATTTTGGCCACACTATTCTGTTTTATGGTCCGATTTGGTTATTTGCTAGCTCGATACGACTTGATTCCTTCCGGAGTCAAGTTCTCCTTACGGTACTATGGGCAGCACCGAATTTTCGGGCCAAATCACGGTCCGACAGATTG
>JAHHFK020000315.1:0-55198 GCA_024533555.2 Aedes koreicus | reverse complement strand
TAGATTCAGGAAATAATGTAAAAATAAGCACTGGTGTCGGTTTTCCGCCAATTTTACTGTTTTGAAATAAATTTAGAGCACGAAATCTCAAACCGATCTTACCGAAAATATTGTAAGTCCACGTAAACAAGGTCCCTGAACTGTCAAAACTGCATTGATGACGCCATCGTGCAATGATCTATTGTTCTTACATAACGTGATAAGGTAGCTACACGGAGAAAAAACAGCCCTTTTAAAAAAAAAAACGTTTGAAACAAACAAAATAGGGGGTTTTAATTTAAAAAAAAAAAATGGTTTTTTCCATCCGTATCGACGATGGGCGTTCTTCCTAGCACAAATATATTTTTTATTTATCTCAACTATTTTTTCTCGATTTTTAAACAAGAAAAAATCCAATCATTTTTATTTTCACATACTGACATGCAGTTTCACAAAGTGACATATATAGAAAAGAGAAAAAAAAAAAAAAAAAAAAAAAAAAAAAAAAAAAAGCACTTAATTTTCAGTAACGGTTAAAAAAATAGGGTTAAAAAACCTCCCATGAAATATAGACATATATGTCAACTTATGTATGCTAGAAAAATACAATAGTTCACTAAAAAAAAAAATTTTTTTTTTTTAAAAAAAAAAAAAAAAAAAAAAAAACAATGCACCTTATATTTAAGTGCAATCACCTATAGATTTGGGCAAAGTGCAAAGTTATTGCTCTGTATTGGTGCGACACTTGGTTTTTATTAAATGTAGTCAATTAACCATATGTGCAATAAATATATGCCGTTCCCAAAAACGAAAAGTCTGATGCAGGTAAAAGTGCATGTTACGCAAATCGGCTCGAAAACGAGTTTAATTGATAAACGTGTTATCACTTTAAAATGCGCAAAAAGCACTTCTAGAGTCCAATCACAACTGCAACCAGCAATATAGTCTTTAAGTGCAAGAGCTGAATAGATATTAATTCTAGTGTACATGGATTGCATTACTTGTCCTAGCAAAAATCAAATGAGTTTTTTAATACGTTTTATGTGAAAAGGTGCACTTTTTTATTTTATTTTTTCATAAAAAGTTTGATATTGAATTTTTTGTACTTTTCATGTAAGAAAACGAAATGTGTGAATAAAAGAGGTTTTATTTGTACCATCCTAAAAACTTCATCACTTTTTGAGGCTATCGCGTTCAGTAGCTCTTCTGTGGGAATGGCAAAAATGCTCGGCAGATCTGAAATATTCACAATAAACACTGTTAACATGGCAAAGAAGAACATCTATAGTAATTTATTACCTTCAAAAAATTCAGTGACTTCCGCTGGCAAACCAAGTACCTAAACCACCACACGGTAAACTTTGCACTTTGCTTCTCCATTTTGCAGTTTTTTTTTTTCTTCTAGAACGATACAGCAGCTGATTGTTCTTCGCACACGGTTTTTTATTTCGTTTTAAGTGCGAAGATGGATAGAATAGGGCAAAGATGGCACTTGAATGACATTTCTCGCTCCATTGAAAATTATGTGCGGACCATATCAGTCTCATTGGAAACGAACCTGTGTATTAAGTGACGGGTGTTGAAAATTATGTGCGGCAAATGAAAATCATACTGGCTCACATGATTTCAATTCGAAGTAAAAATTGACCGATTTAAGTGCCAATTTTAGTAATAAAAATTATGGATTTATTTTCAGTGTTCTAGACAAAATAGTCAAAAGGTCGAAAGTAACATTTGTAAACAATGACTTCTAAGCGTATTTTTCGAATCAAAAATACCACAAACAAAATAACCCAGAAACATCGGGAGTTATTACATAGACTAACTCTGGGACCAGTAGGTCCCGATTTTTGCTTGGCTCCGTCAGAACTAGCACATCGGTCCCAAGGTCGGCTGCTTATAATGCCCCCTAATAATGCTCCACCAACACATTCTCAAACAGATAACACGCAAATCAATAAAGGCGCATTGTATGTTACTGACTTCACGTCCCCAGTTCTACAACAGGTAGTGGATATAGATGTTGGCAACCTAGCATTTCCAGGAAATTAACGTTTTAAGTCATTGTTTACAATTGCTACTTCCGACCTTTTGACGATTTTAGAGGGACTTTTTTGTGTGTGTCACGTGCACCACAGATATAGCAGTATTTTTCGCCCTCCCACAGGTGAACGTTCGGTAATCCGATTTAACGGATTTCGCTAAAATTTTCCCGAATTACGGAAAAATCCCCCAACCCAAAACCGGATACCGAGGTTAACCTTTGAAAGGTCGGGCAAAAATTACCCGATTCCTTCCAATTTTCTTAGTTTAGGTCTACAAGTATCGCTCCTGCATCCTTTCCCAAGTAACCACGAGGCTGTAATAGCATGCATATATAGGGCATATGTACTACGTCTAGATGCATCTTTGAAGTTGTGATTAAAGCTGAAACTTCACCATTCTCATCTATATCTACTCCCATTATACTCCCTCTTCTTTTCTTCTTTTCTTTTTAGGGCTACTAAGATCGAACTAATGCTGATATATTTTGTAATGCCATAAGACATTGCTAAAGAAGCATTATTTTGCATTGGTAATGCATCACTACATGCTTAAGCTAATCTAACGCTTCAAAACTTGACAACTGCTGAATTGATGAGATCCCGCAATAACCGATGTTGATTTTGCGTTGAATAAGAGAAATAATATAATGCTTGTGGTTACTTGTGTACCCTGTTTATCGTAAGTGACCCAAGTAACCACAAGCATTATATCATAACACTAATTCGATCGACTATCAGCAACAGTAATGCCATATCACTGATTTGTTCAACAACTCCCATGCTATGTAGCATTACCTTTACATTAAAAATGTTATGATGCATTACTGTATTTCTACAAACAACTTAACGTTAAATACGCATTAAATGATGCATTATTGCATTATGTCAATAAATGCTTCATTGCTAGTTAAAAAGTAGCATTGATGCAGTATCATCTGGATTACATTTTCTAATTTGACTTTGAAATGAGAAACATATGATCGAGCTGGGCTGCCTGTCAGATCAAGAATGGTAATTTTATTCTTCTAACCTTGGACTTAGCAGCAGAATGTTTGGTTTCTAAAATTTTTGCAAAAAAAATATGGCTGCATTATGAGGAGCCGCATGTTTTTTCTGGACGTTAATATTCAGATGACTGAGCTGTTTTTTCAACGAGGGAATTTTCATTCTCATAAATATATATGATATATCATTTTCTTTTATGATCCAGTTTAAACCTGTACCGGGTATCAAAAATGCGTCGGCTTGTTGTGTGATGAACGGTGGTGGGTATGATTTCATTTGTAACTCATATCGGGTTGGGGTTTGCACTGATAAAAGGTTTGGGTATCGCAGTCTCAACGACGTGTTTAGCAAGAATCTAAAAAATAGCTGCATGAAATATGTTTTTATAGAACGACAAAGAGAGCATGCTTAGGGTATGCTTCCTTTATATTATGCAGTTGTCTTATATAATTCCATTGCTCTCTGGGCTAAGAGCGTTAACGCAACCGGCATTCATCGATCCGTCGTGAGAAGCCTTGGTTCGAATCCGATATAGGAAACACATTTGAGCTTATAAAAAATTAATCCCATCAATGTTGCGCGAAGATGCCATAGAATAATATGAAATAATATCTCTAAATAAAACGTTACAGAGGAAATGAATTCAAATAGAAGAAAAAAATAAATGCATTTTTGATGTTTTTCTCTCCCCAAAATATCCCAAGCTCTATATATGCTTTTTAAAATGCAATAAAACATTTCAGTAGAAGCAGTAATTCAACTGCTTTGAAAAGGTAACTATGCCCAAATATACTTGTTCTCGGGCCAATAAAGCATATAATGTGCGCTAGCTTTAATTCGACAGGAGTGGGGCCTTTTTCGACTTTAGTTCTACTTTAAGGACGCATGTAAGATTAGACTACTTTATACCATAAACTTATATCGTAATATAATGCAAAATTGATGTATCTATATAGAACTTCATGGTTAATTGGGGAGCTTATTAATTACAGGGTGTCTCACAATAGGTGTCACTAAAACAAAATGGGATTACCGCAAAAAAAATCAAATCATACACACTTAGAAAATTCTACAGTATTCGGTAATTATTTACCGAACTTTCAACAGTTGAACGTTCGATAATTCGATTTACCGGATTTCGGAGAAATTTTACAGTATTCCGGTAAAAAAATTACCGGAACTTGTCAAATTTTACCGAAATCCGTTAAATTGGATTACCGAACGTTCAGCTGTTGAAAATTCGGTAAAAAATTACCGAATACTGTAAAATTTTCTAAGTGTGTAGCATTTATTTTTCATTTGAAAGATACATGTTGTAGAAGTTGTGTTGCAATCAGACTAAGACCGGCGTGGTCTCTGCTGTACACAGAAGTTGTTTCCATTGTAATCGGTCCATGGCTGTACCTCGCCAGCCTCGATGTCTGCAGAGGGTCCACAGGTTGCCTTCTACTTGATCGATCCACCTTGCTCGTTGCGCGCCTCTTCTTCTTGTACCTGTCAATTCGTTTTCGAGAACCATTTTCACAGGGCTGTCGTCCGACATTCTTACGACATGCCCATCGTAGTCGACCGATTTTTGCGATGTGTACGATAGGAGGTTCTCCCAGCAACTGGAGCAATTCGTGGTTCATTCGCCTCCTCCACGGTCCGTCTTCCACCTGCATTCCACCGTAGATCGTACGCAGCAGCCTCCGTTCAAAGACTCCAAGGGCGCGTTGGTCCTCCACTAGCAATGTCCATGTTTCGGGCCGTAGAGAACTACCGGTCTAATTAATGTCTTGTAGATGGTCAACTTTGTGGTTCGGCGAACTTTGTCCTTCGGAGTCCAAAGTAGGCTCGATTGCCAGCCATAATGCGCCTTTGTATTTCTCTGCTGGTGTCGTTATCGGCGGTCACCAATGAGCCCAGATACACGAATTCGTCTACTGCCTCGATTTCATCACCGTCGATCTGAACTCGTGGTGGGAGGCTAACATTATCTTCTCGTGAGCCTCTTTCCTTCATGTATTTTGTTTTCAACGCATTAATCACAAGTCCAATCCTATCAGCTTCAGCCTGATGTACGTTTCTGCCATCGTCTCAAAGTTACGTGCTACGATATCAACGTCGTCGGGAGTACTACGAAAGGCCGAATCACAAAAGGCCGAATCTCAAAAGGCCGAAATACAAAAGGCCGAAATACAAAAAGGCCGAAACCACAAAAGGCCGAATCACGAAAGGCAGAATCACAGTTATCATGATTATCTTCTTTTGAACTGAACTGCCATTTTGCAATAAAAATTAAATAAAACTGCCATGTAGTGCAATAAAAATTAAAAATAAGCAGATATTTATGAGTAAATTTCATTCCTCCTCGGGGCTAAACACAGAATACATCATTTCGCATTTTTAACAGTGCAAAAGTGGGCTGTATTTATATTTTTTAACATGACTTTGTTACATTTATAATTATTATAGCATACAAATTTTGTAGGAAACGGAACCTAAAATTCAGTATTATAAGCAAATTGATTGAATTTTAATAAATTCAATGTTTAGTAAATTTTCGGCCTCGATCGATTCGGCCTTTTTGGCTTTCGGCCTTATGTGCTTCGGCCTTTTGTGTATCGGCCTTTTGTACTGGTCCCACGTTGTCGGCAAAGCCAAATAGTTGGACAGACTTCCTGATGATCGTGCCACTCGTGTCTATCCCAGCTCTTCGAATCACACCCTCCAGTGCAATGTTAAACAACAAACACGACAATCCATCACCTTGCCGTAACCCTCTCCGAAATTCGAAGGGACTCGAGAGCGTCCCTGATACTCGGACGACACACATCACTCGATCCATCGTTGCTTTGATCAAC
Organism: Aedes koreicus; assembly: GCA_024533555.2. Taxonomy (NCBI): domain Eukaryota; kingdom Metazoa; phylum Arthropoda; class Insecta; order Diptera; family Culicidae; genus Aedes; species Aedes koreicus. Next base: position 49,323 of record JAHHFK020000315.1, on the reverse strand, counting down.
CGCGTCAGTTTTTCCGGAAATCCATATTCGTGCATGATTTGCCACAGCTGGTCTCGATCGATTGTATCATACGCTGATTTGAAATCGATGAAAAGATGATGTGTGGGCACGTTGTATTCGCGACATTTCTGCAGCACTTGCTGAATCGCGAAAATCTGGTCCGCAGTAGCGCGGGCACCCATGAATCCCGCTTGGTATTGCCCCATGAACTCCTTTGCAATTGGTGACAGGCGGCGGTATAACATTTGGGAGAGCAACTTGTAGCAGTAGCGTGATCGCACGATAATTGCAGCAATCCAGCTTATCGCCCTTTTTATAGATGGGACACACTATTCCTTCCATCCAATCCTCCGGTAAACATTCCGCCTCCCAAATCTTGGTAATTACCCAGTGCAGCACTCTGGCCAGTGCTTCACCACCGTATTTTAATAGCTCGCGTGGGAGTTGGTCAACACCAGCGGCTTTGTTGTTTTTCAACCGAACAATTTCCTCCTCAACTTCCTAAAGGGTTGGGGTCGGGGTCCGCTTCTGTGCGTGTTCCTAGATTTATTACTGTGCCACTTTCGTTCGCTGTACACAGAGAGGAATTTGATGGTCAATTTTACCATTATTGGGGGGTTAGGATGACTATTGCAGTATAGTGATTTTGAACCGACTATGATCGTGGTCAAAACTACCATTAAAAATAGTTGATGCAACATTTTCCATAATGTTGGAATAGTCCTTGTTACCATGATCATAGTACATCTTCTTTAAAATAAACCCCCCTTAATTTCACAACAATTTTTTCCAATACTCCGCCCCCCCCCCCACCCCCCCCCCCCACATGGCCCGCCCAGCCGCCCCCCCCCCCCCTTTCCCCCCCAAAAAATTTTTCCTCTCCTCCCTTCCTCTGTTTATTTTCCCCCTGTTTTTTTTTTTTTTTTTTTTTTTTTTATTAACTTTTTATTTATTCCAAATTTTTACATTATTTTACATTCATATATTAACCTAGGTGATCCTGCTAAGTAATAAACATTTCAACCTTATATGCTATCATTTATATCTAATTGTGTTAATATTATTTTTACTTTGTCTATTCAGTATTTTTTAACAGGGTTCCTTTTGCCTGCGTGTAAGAATAATTATTGATTTCTTAAAACTAGTTCTTATCTATAGAGAGAATTGATCATTGCAATTGAAGACTGCAATGATTTTTGTCTAAAATTATGAATTATTTTGTTGGACATTTCTTCTAGAGTCTCAACGTTTGAAATTCTATGTAATTCAATAGTACTGAACCAGGGTGGCAGCTTCAAAATCATTTTCAGAACTTTGTTCTGAATCCTTTGAAGTGCTTTTTTCCTAGTAGCACAACAACTAGACCATATTGGCACAGCATAAAGCATGGCCGGTCTAAAGATTTGTTTGAATATTAGAAGTTTGTTCTTCAAACAAAGTTTGGATTTTCTGTTTATAAGAGGATATAAACATTTTATATATTTATTACATTTGGCTTGAATGCCCTCAATGTGATCTTTAAAAGTTAATTTTTGATCAAGTATCAGTCCAAGATATTTTACTTGATTTGACCAAGAAATTGGAACTCCGTTCATAGTGACCATATGACTATTACTTGGTTTCAAAAATGCAGCTCTAGGCTTGTGTGGGAATATTATAAGTTGAGTTTTGGAAGCATTAGGAGAAATCTTCCATTTTTGAAAATAATCTGTAAAAATGTCCAAGCTTTTTTGTAGCCTCCTGGATATAACACGAAGACTTTTCCTTTAGCGGAAATGCCTGTGTCATCAGCAAAGCAAGATTTTTGACAGCCCTGAGGTAAATCAGGGAGATCTGAAGTGAAAATGTTATAAAGTATTGGCCCAAGAATGCTACCTTGAGGAACACCAGCTCTGACAGGCAATTGATCAGATTTAGAATTCTGATAATTTACTTGCAAAGTTCTATCAGTTAAGTAGTTTTGAACTAATTTCATGATATAAAGCGGAAAATTGAACTTTTTCAGTTTCGCAATCAAACCTTCATGCCAAACACTGTCGAATGCTTTTTCTATGTCTAGAAGAGCAACTCCAGTGGAGCAGCCTTCAGCTTTGTTTGAACGAATTAAATTTGTAACTCTCAAAAGTTGATGCGTAGTTGAATGCCCATGGCGAAATCCAAACTGCTCATCAGCAAAAATTGAGTTTGTATTGATGTGAAGCATCATTCTATTCAAAATTATTTTTTCAAAAAGCTTACTTATTGAAGAAAGCAAACTGATTGGTCGGTAGCTAGAAGCTTCAGCCGGATTTTTGTCTGGCTTCAAAATAGGTACGACTTTTGTATTTTTCCATTTATCTGGAAAGTATGCCAGATGAAAACATCTGTTAAATAGTTTTACCAAGAAAGACAAAGTATCTCCGGGAGTTTTTTGATGAGGATATAGAATAATCCCCCCCCCCTGCGTTCTCATATTTGGAAATTTTTAATTTATGTTTTTTACTTCATCCAAATCAGTTCCCCAAGAATCATCAAAAATATTTTCTCCCCTTGTGAGAAAATATTCAGATACTCCCTGGAAACTTGATCCTCAATAGGACTTGTAAGACCCAAACTGAAATTATGGGAGCTCTCAAACTGCTTAACAAGTTTTTGAGCTTTTTCCGCATTTGTGAGCAAAATTTTATCACCTTCCTTAAGCGCTGGTATAGGCTTTTGAGGTTTTTTCAATATTTTAGAGAGTTTCCAGAAAGGTTTGGAACTCGGATCTAATTTTGACACATTATTTTCAAAATGTTTGTTCCTCAGGGCAGAGAAGCGTTTTTTAATTTGTTTTTGTAAATCTCGCCATATGACTTTCATAGCGGGATCACGTGTTCTTTGATATTGACGCCTACGTACATTTTTCAGACGAATCAAGAGCTGAAGATCGTCATCAATTATAACTGAATCGAATTTAACCTCGCATTTTGGCATTGAAGCAGCTCTTGCTCTATTTATTGAGAAAGCCAGAGATTCAAGAGCATTATTAATTTCATTTTTTGTTTGCAATGGAACATTAGGATCAAAGTTGTGTTCCATAGATGTTCGATATTGATCCCAATTAGCTCTATGGTAGTTGAAAGTAGAACTGATGGAATTAGAAATGATTTCTTGAGATATTTGAAATGTAACTGGAAGGTGATCAGAACCAAAGTCAGCATGGGTAATCAATTGACTACAAAGTTGACATGAATCAGTTAGGACCAAATCAATAGTTGAGGGATTTTCAGCTGAAGAAAAGCAAGTTGGCATTTGGGTACATTGAATAGTGTAGTAGCCTGCGGAACAATGATCAAAAAGTAAGTACATTGGCATTGCTTTGCGAATTATTCCATGAGCAGTGTTTTGCATTGAACTCACCAATAACGAAGAATTTAGATCTATGACGGGTAAGTTTCTGGAGGTCACCTTTAGCCAGTTCTTTTGCTGACCAGTGCACAAAGGCAAGTAGGCAGCTATAAAAGTAAATTGGCCAAATTTTGTTTCAACTGAAAAACCCCAAAGTTTCAAAAACTTTGGTTTCAAATGAAGAAAGAATGTGATGTTTGATACGCCTATGGACAATGATGGCAACGCCACCACCAGCTCCATTAAGGCGATCATTTCTGTAGACAAAATAATTTGGATCTCTTTTGACATTATGGGCAGGTTTGAGATAAGTCTCAGTTATAACAGCAATATGCACGTTATGAACTCTTAAAAAAATTAAATAGCTCATCCTCGTTATCTCTGATGGATCGAGCATTCCAATTCAAAATATTTAATGACTTAAAATCCATTACTGAACTTCAATGTCATGACAATATTATTGGCAAATTTAATACCAGTTTGGATAGCTTCAAACATGGAATTAGTTTTTAGCATATCGGTTATCATGTCGATTAACGATTGCTGTAAAAATTCTAATTTAGGAGCGGATATGTTACCTAAATCAAATTCATCAGAAGTCCCGTGGGAATTTTGGTTTTGGTTTCTACCCGCTGCAACGGCAGCGTAGGTAGGTCCATTTACATGTTGAACATTGTTAACAACACGGTTGGGTAGGAATGTAGGGTTTGAAGATTGAACCCTGTTGGTACCTGCAGGTATCGAAATAGTATTTACTCCTCGTTGAGCGTTTGAAGTTACAGTTGCGGATGGAAAAACCTGTCCGCTGTTTCTACCGACGGTTTGGTAGGAATTAGTTCTTTGCTGATCGTTGTTAACAGCTGCAGAATGGGTAGTAGCTGGTCGGGAACGTATATTGTTTCCTACCTGGCGTTTAGAGCGTGACTGCAAAATTGCTCCCAAAAATTTGATTTATGGTTTTCACCACAATTTGAACATTTGAATTTTTGAGGATCTTCCTTCACAGGACAGTCGTCCTTAGTGTGTGAGGAATCACCACAATTCATGCATTTACCAACCATATGGCAATGCTTTGTTCCGTGACCCCAACCCTGGCACTTACGGCATTGGGTGAGGCTTTGGAAATTGGCTCCAGTCTTCCTGAAATGTTCCCACTTCACTCTGACGTGGAGCAAAAGGCTTGCTTTTTCTAAAGCCTTAAGGGTTGTTAAGTTCACTTGCCTTGAAGTGAACTAAGTAGAGATCGTTTGAAATCCCTTTGCGAGAATCGCCAGGCCGGGATTTCATTTTCATCTTAATTACTTGGACTGAACTAATTCCAAGTAATTTTATTAACTCGTTTTTAATTTCATCGAGAGATTCACCACTGGGCAGTCCTTTCAAGACAACCTTGAAAAGACGCTCAGCTTTGGTGTCGTAAGTGAAGAAATTGTGGTTCTTCTGAGTAAGATACTCTAGAAGGCGTTTGAATCCGTCCAAGGTTTCAGCATGCAAACGGCATTCACCTCGTCTGGAGATTTGAAGGAATATTTCACACCTTCAACAAATGTTAAGATTTCCTTGCGAAAAGCATGGAAATCCGAAATTGCCACCACAATAGGGGGAACTTTTTCCTTTCTCAATCGAGAAAGTTTGTTCAAATTTTGATTAGATGATGGATCACTTCCTCATCATCTGTGAGCATATCAAATTGATTACTCACATTTATTTGATTTGCAGGCAAATCAATAGATTGCCCTTTTCGTTTGCGCTCACCCGTGCTGCATTCTTCTCCTCTACTAACTGCTTGCATTCGCTATCAAACCAGTATTTTTTTGATTCGGTGCAGAAGTACCTAGTGTCACTAATGCAGTGCTACCAATGGTGGTTCGAATATTTCTCCAGCCATCTTCAAGAGTAGCAGCGCCAAGCTGCTCTTCCGTTGGTAGCTGTTGCGCGTATTCCTGGGCAACTCCGGTTTTCCCGTACTGCCGTGAAACGCATATCAGTCCCATCTTTGCTTGCTTTCCTAATCATATGGGACTGATATGCGTTTCACGGCAGCGTAGTAGCTCAATGTTAGGTCGTGGCGTCCGAATTCGACGCGTGTTGTATACCGTCGAGAGTTTTGAGCGCATACATACTGCAACTAGGTAGTGGTCCGAGTCTATATTCGCGCTGCGGTAAGTGCGAACGTTGATGATATCGGAGAAGAATTTCCCGTCGATTAGAACCTGGTCGATTTGATTCTCTGTTCGTTGGTCGGGTGATCTCCAAGTGGCTTTGTGGATGTCTTTACGGAGGAAGAAGGTACTTCGGACTACTAAACCACGAGAGGCCGCAAAGTTCATGCATAGTTGGCCATTATCGTTCGATACGGTATGCAGGCTGTTAGGTCCTATTAACTCCCTGCTTCCCGTCCTACCTGAACGTTCATGTCACCAATGACGACTTTTACGTCCTGCTGCGGGCAGCTATCATACACTTGCTCTAGCTGCGCGTAGAACGCTTCGTTATCGTCATCGGGTCTCCCGTCGTGTGGACAGTGTACGTTGATGATGCTGTAGTTGAAGAATCGACCCTTGATCCTCAGCTTGCACATTCTAGCGTTGATCGGAAACCATCCAATCACGCGTTGACGCATTTTGCCCAGCACTACAAAGCCGGTGCCTAGCTCGTTTGTGGTACCACAGCTCTGGTAAAAGATATCCGCTCAATGCCCGCTTTTGCATACCTTTGTCCTGTCCAGCAAACCTCCTGCAGTGCTACGACTTCGAAGTTACGTGGTTGAAGTTCGTCGTAGATTAACCTATCGCAGCCAGGGAAGCAGAGCGATTTGCAGTTCCATGTTCCGAATTTCCAATCGTAGTCCTTAATTCGTCGCCTAGGTCTTTGCCGATTGTTCCGGTCCGTATTAACTTCTGTATTATTTGTAACATTGATTTTTTAAGGGTGGCTTGTTGGGCCTTCCCCAACCCCCTGTCTCGCTGGAGGACCATGGTGCATAGCACTGTTTAGAGTCCCACGCTGGCAGAAGGACGATGATCAGCCGCTCCTAACACGGAGAACAGACGCTGTTTTGAGCCGCCCCTTACATGGCAAACAGACGCTCAGATAAATTGCACTCTTCGAAGAGTGCAGCCCCCTTCCCTGTCAGCATATGACCAAGGTCCCACTGGGGTTGGTTACCCGATCTTTCCTATGGTTACTCATACCCCAGTTGGCACCACGGGGAGGTAGGGATAGGAGTTACTGGACAAGAGGCTAAGGATCGCAGTAGGATCTATTTTATACCTGCAGGTACGCGAAGTACCAATGGTACGCATTGTCCAGTCATTTACCAACCAATGTTATAGAAATAAACCATATTAATTCAATTCGAATCTCCGAAAAGCCCTTTTTCTTGAAAACTTTGCGCAAACGCTTTGATGGATTTTAATCTTCGTCTAGAGCCACAGCCAAGACGATCTCATCGAACCAAGCGACAAAAGAATAACAATAAATTTTATTATTACTAAACTAAAATTTCTATGAATTGAATTGTGAATTGGTATTTAATAGCCCTGTACTTTCGATTGTTCAAGTTTTTAAATAAATTCAAAATAATGTAACAAACATCTTTAGGAGCGAGAACAGTTGTAACAGCATAAAAGCAATCAGTTTACGAAAGCTCAGTTTCAGTTTGAGCGTGTAAGAGTATACATCCCTTTTATACGTCTGATATCCGAAGCCTTATTGTTTCCCCTAAAACATAGATTTCTACCATCACGTCTTCTTTCGGAAGGGAAGTTGGTCTCGGCCCATGTGTTGATGAGTTCGAAATGCAGTGTCCAGGTTATCTCCCTGGCGTAACGAACCAGCCTTAGGCTATTGATAATTCCGAACGATACAAGAAACCACCAGTCCCTTAACGCCATTTGATACCTGATGGAATGAACGGATTCCGTATGAACTTCAATAAGATTTCGACACGGATTCGATCTGGAGGAGAACAAACGACACAAATAAACCACGCGTGATCGCTAATTTTCAGCGCTATCCAAGTTTGTTCAACGCACGCCAGGTATCATTTCTAATTGATCGACCTTTTAACTAGCTACGATCTGCGACGATTAAGACACCTCGTCCAGAAACTTTTCGATTTTGTGATTTTTGGTATCATCGAAAAACAATCGAGATGTGATAACCTCTAAATAACAATACACATTTTCATTAAGTTTCGTAGGTTTCTAGAAGAGAAGAGTTCTTCGGTTTATTATCTGTTATAGTCAGGGGGTAAATTGAATTCAGGAAAGCAATAAAGAGAATTTTGATTTTGTGTTAAAACTTACCCGCACTACAAAACAATGCACCTCCTGACGTTAAAAGGTATTCCCGAAAACGAATTTTCTCCAAAAAGATTAAAATTTATTGACAATAATTTATTAGATGGACTATATACAGACTAAGATTTTCGCCACAATCAGGCTCATAACTGACGTGAATGTACATTGTGACATAAACAGTATACTCTTTCCAAGCAATGCCTAATAGCTAATATTGATTAATATCAACATCTACCGTCAATAACACGTAGGTATAATTTGATCGCTAATTAAATTTGAATATTTAGTTTGAACAGGCAGTATCAGTAGCTACCTATTGGATTCCTTCGTGATAGAATGTCTGTAGAATGCATGATGCTAGCTAATCATGCAAGAATATGACTAATAAATACAGTTGATTCAGGGTCATCTCCTTTTAATGTCGGTATTACATAGAACACGCTCACAAATATTCACCTTCAATTTGAGATCAATGCCTTTTTGATAACATCTACTCGGGGTTTCCTCAGTTCTGAGGACTCGTTTGCAGCCAGCCCGACTTTATGAGATATTTTTTTACTATACCCTCGGCCACTGAATTGATGCCATGGTCGAGCGATGGTCGGCCAAGCAGTACAGTTTTCAGACTAAGGTATCGAGTGACCGGCAGATTGAGAGAGTTGCACAATTGCAGCTCGTTTGATGTTAGTAGCTGTACGCCGGGCTGTTGATGCACCGGATCCGGAAGCGATTGCACCTGCTGTTGATGATGATGGCTGTGGAGATTCGATTGCTGGTGCCTCGATGGATCCATTCCCCGTGAGCTATCCGAGTAGTTTCTGCTGTTGTATGAGCCGTCGGAGCAAACCCGGTCGTCGATGTGGTGCGTGAGCTTTTGGCCGGTGGAACTTAAGCTTCGGCCGTCGCTTTCGCTGTTCAGGGGATAAAGGGACGACATAAGAGTCAACATTACAGGGTTTGGAAAGATATATGGGGATTTGCCATACCTTCTTCTTATCTGTGAGCTGGACAACGCCGAGGATCCCTTGCTTGTTTCGCATGAGGCGCCTTTGTTTCGGTTGTCCTGTCAAAATTTGTCTTATACAGCCAGGAATCGATTGACCGTTGGGACCAATTATACATGTAAGCTATTTTGTTTTCATTTTATTCCGCCAGACAACGATCGATGTTTATTTTCATTATAGGGAACATGCGTTACAGTAGTTCAGATTTAAGAATATAAGAAAGAAACAAATAGAAAATTATTAGCATACTCGTTCAATAATTGTAGATAAAATAGCTCCCATGTATAATTGAGAAATGGGATTAATCTCGGAGAGTTGGAATTCGGGAGCAACTTGAATAGCAGGAATTATTTTGATATAACACGAAACAGCTCTCCGAGATTAAACACTACAGGAAAATAATAACAGAAATCATTGCGCTTACCGTTCGACCATGTCCATAGGGCCCTGTGTTTCGGTGCTGGGCGGCCGCAGCATGTTGTTCAAAGTGAACACACTCATCCATCCGTTGCAGCCCGTTCCAGCGGTACCGATTCAACTCTGACAGTCTTATGCGCAATGTACGTTCGCGCTCGAGTGAAGCAATCAAACGTTCAAATTCTAACGATGTATAAAACTGCGAAAAAGTACGTAATCTTTCCCGGAATTCTCGTTGATCGCGACTCATGCGAGCTCGCTTAGCATTGCCACGGAAGAAGTTTGCTATCAGCTGGTAATCACGAACAACCCGTTTCCGTCTGGCTCGTTCCCGCAGTCTTCTGGTGTAGATGTCGACCTGTGCAAGCTTCAGCAGCATATCCACATCTTCATCATCCGGTTGTAGTGATAGTGAAGATACTAGTTGTTCAGCTGTTGGGTCGTATTCACGTTCAAAATCGTCCCTATTTGGCATATATCCGAGTGCAGCCGCTTCTTCGTTGGAACAGTCCATTGGTGGTAGCTTTTGTACCAGTATCTGTCCCAGGGGACCCGTATCATCCGATGTATGATCGGTGAGCTGAGGCCGTTGATCGATGGCGGTCGACCAAGTATGCCGCCCAACAGTTCCATTGAGAAACTTAGAAACGTACTCATCCTTGGCCTCTTCTGAGGTACGGGTTTCTATATGTTTACTGATGTCTTCCCAATTGCCAAAGCCATACTGCTCGATGGCATCCAACAGGTGCAACTCTTCCCTAGCAGACCATCCTCCCTTACCACGATAAATCGATAATATGCCGGAGTCCATGAACTGGTACGAGTGATCATTTCGATGCTGGCCAATCTCGGCTCCGGCCGCAAAGCACTGAAACGTGAATTAATTGGTTATTACATTTTTATAAACACATCCATTTCAAATAAACAAAAATAGTGAAATGTCCAACTCAAGCAAAGCTTATTTTTGTTCATTCCACCCCAACAGTTTGGCACTCACTTATACATTAGCATCTCAGAATTTACCCATCAAATCATTGACGTCATCATCAGCCGTTTCTAGAAAAACCGATGACGATGAACTCGAAAATCAATCTTCCGCATCGTCAGCCATTTTTCCCACTAAAAAAACTCCCTGCTAACAAGGAATTACTTACCGCGAGGCACAACTCAAAATCGGCGCACACGACGCAGTGGACACGAATTCCAGGAATATCTTCCTGGCAATTTGTGCAGGTGTACTTGGCGAACAGTTCTGTGGTAGAAACGAAACAAATTAGTCATAATAGTGCGCGATTTGGGTAAATTTGAACGGGAGCTTGTGACAACCGATGTGAATCACTTACCCGCCATGTTGGATGTGCACAGAAAGAACTCGAGTGAATTTGTGAGTTGAAACATGAACGCTCACATGAACACCATCATCATCAATGGGAAAGGTTGCCAGTTTTATTGCCGATAGCGAAGAAACGTGAAATGGTACACACAATTTTGAAACTACACATATTGTACACAGAAAAAAATCTTGTAGTAAAAACTACCATTTTACCCGACTATGCCTATCTTTAAAACTACCATGCAATTTTCAGTCAAATTTACTACGTTTATGGTAAAATCTTCATTATTTGTGGTATATTTGACAGACCTTATATTGATATCAACCGCACCATGGACGATCTAATCGCAGGCATGGTCATATCAAACGCATTTATAGTCAGCTGAAAATTGTTGGTGTCTGCGCTTAATTTAACCCTCAAAATGGTAGTTTCTACTGCGGTTTTTTTTTGCGTGTAGTTATTCAATTCCGCCCCCGCTAAGAGATATGTGTGGTGTGGGGTGGGGTTTGATTAAACCACACAAAAAGCACAATAAAAAAAAAAAATAATAGAGGGGTGTTTTTTAAATTATATTTTTTTTTTTTTCTCTTTCTTTCGTTTAAAAACTTTTGCAAACATAACTTCTTAAAGCTTTCGGTTGTCAATCGATCCTCGTCTTGCTGTAGGCGATTTCTTGTACGATCAAACATTATTTGGCTCGATGCAATTGCTAGTATGATGACGTATTATCAAAAACTAAAGCTTAATCGACATAACATCAATGTTTACACTGATAAAAGAGCAATGATACACGCAAAGGAATCACTCTTTGAATCAACAACATATTTTGTTGCTAATCAACACAAGGATTCTATTTGTTTCAATTCAAAAAAAAGTTCCAAATCAAATCAATTTTTTTTAAATCAAACCAATAAAATAATTTAAAGTAATCATCGCTGTGTGACATTAATTTAAATGATATTCTATTTATAACAATCAAATTTATTTTAAACTAAAATGGTTAATTTATTGTTTAACAAAATATTTTTATTAGTGCACATTTCATACTGTCAGCTTGCCGAGCAGCCATATTATAATTGTTTCTAAGTGCTGTCGACATGGCAAGTTGCTGCTTCTGCCTCTGGCTCCGATAGTTCGTCTTATGTAAGTTTAAACGTAATCTATTATTATTTGTCAATGTACACACTTAATAAAAAAAAAAAAGAAAAAAAAAAAAAAAAAAAAAAAAAAAAAAAAAAAAAAAAAAAAAAAAAAAAAAAAAAAAAAAAAAAAAAAAAAAAAAAAAAAAAAAAAAAAAAAAAAAACAACATAAAAAAAAAATTTTTTTTTTTTTTTTTTATTTTTTTTTTTTTTTTTTTTTTTTTTTTTTTTTTTTTTTTATAAAAATTTTTTTGTGGTTTTTTTTGGCAGGAGGATATTTTTTCTTCTCCTGCGAGGCGCGAGGGGTGGGCGGTAATTTATTGCTAGAACGAATAGACATGAAGAGAAAGTGTATTGATAGTTCCGTATACACACTTAGATTTTTTTACAGTATACTGTAATTTTTTACCGAATATGAAACAGCTGAATATTCGGTAATCGATTCGGTAGTTTTAAAGTTTTACAGCACGTTCAGTAAATTTAACTTAGCTACTGAGCTGTCAAAATATACCGAAACGTTCTGTAAATTTTGCTGAACGATTGGTAACGCGCACTGTCAAATTTTCACCGAAAATAATGTAAAAAATTTACAGTTTCTCAGCTGAATTTATAGGTTTTTATTGAATTTCATTCTTTATTTTTACATTTAGGATAATTAATGTGATGAATTCAAATATTTTTTGCATTCATTTGAGGTCCATTGGTATTTAATTAAAATCATTTCTTGTATTAGCCGTTTAGCATCACAGCTCGGATTTTGTGGCGTATTATTGCCAACGTTCTCAAGAAATCTGTAATATACATATGTGTGAATAAGAAACAAGGGTAATCAGACATACTGTTGGACATACTATCGCTTGGGTTACCTTTTTGAATGAAATGGGAGAGCTCGATTTTTTCCTACCTCCATTTCTGGCACTTACTTTTGGTCGCACCGTGAAACTCAACAGTAATGGCCAACAAGCAACTTTAAAATGTCAAGTTTGACAGCATGGAATACATTTACAATCTGTTCGGTACTTTTTTTTACAGTTTATTCTGCAAAAGATTAAATATACAGTACATTCGTCATTTGTTTTACAGTATTGCGGAACTGCAGCGTTTTACAGTTTCGATCGGTTGTTTTCTTTTACAATGTTCGGTAATTTTCTGTAAATTACAGAAATTCAGTATGTTTGATTGCTGGAATGTCATATTTTACAAAATGTTCGGTGAAATTTCGATATTACATACCGAATTCAGCAAAAAAAGTACCGAACAAAATTTTGGGAACCAACCAAGAAATTAAAAATTTGGATTAGTGTTGAACACCCCCGTGCCCCGAAACACCCTGAACCCCCCCCCCACCTATACATATTTGCGCCTCTGTTTTGTTTTTCTGTGTTTTTTTGACAGAATATTTGAGAGTGTGTTAGTGTGAGTTCATTATTAGGGGTGCATTGTTAAGCTTGGGACCGAGCTTGGGACCGATGTGCTAGTACTGACTGAGCCAAGAAAAAAATCGTATTTGTTCGGGACCTACTGGTCTTAGAGTTAGTCTATGGTATTATCATAGACTAACTCTAAGACCAGTAGGTCCCGAACAAATACGATTTTTTTCTTGGCTCAGTCAGTACTAGCATATCGCTCCCACGCTCGGTCCCAAGCTTAATAATACGCCCCTAATAATGAACTCACACGAACACGCTCTCAAATATTCTGTCAAAATAACACAGGAAATCAAAACATAGGCGCAAATATGTATAGTTAGGTGCTGGCTTCACGGTGTACTTCGGACCAAGGGGTTCTACAACAGTGAACCAATTTCAAATCGCTAGTTGCATATTGATTGTTGCTAGTACTGACTGAGCCAAGAAAAAAATCGTATTTGTTCGGGACCTACTGGTCTTAGAGTTAGTCTATGGTAAAACGCTGATTGAAATTAAAGCAACAATCAATATGCAACTAGCGATTTGAAATTGGTTCACTGTTGTAGAACCCCTTGGTCCGAAGTACACCGTGAAGCCAGCACCTAACTATACATATTTGCGCCTTTGTTTTGATTTGCTGTGTTATTTTGACAGAATATTTGAGAGTGTGTTCGTGTGAGTTCATTATTAGGGGCGCATTATTAAGCTTGGGACCGAGCGTGGGAGCGATGTGCTAGTACTGACTGAGCCAAGAAAAAAATCGTATTTGTTCGGGACCTACTGGTCTTAGAGTTAGTCTATGATTAAAGGATCACCCTTAATAGATACGTTTGCGTTTTGTTGACGTAAATTTGACAGAAAACCTATGGGAAAACTGTCCAATTTACGCAAACGCATCCGCAACGTATCAATTGTGGGCCAGCCATAAGGCTTGCTCACAATAGTTGCATTCCGTTGACGTAAATTTGACAGAAAATCTATGGGAAAACTGACAAATTCACGTAAAGGCATACGCATCCAATGACGTTTATACAAGGTCAGGGCCACCAGGCTTAACGGTATTCGTGAGATGTGGAAATGTATAGTGGTATTTGTGTTTCCTCACAATGTTTATCTTTTTATACGGCACAGCTATTTATGGTGAAGTCAAACTATCAGTTCACAGTTTTGGTAGTTTGACGTTGGCGCTCGCTTGCCCAGCAATGTTTAATATATTTTTGCTTCCAACACAAGTAAACTGCCTGGTGGCCCGGACCTTGTATATAAATCATTGATACGCAACGCAATTGTGGGCCAGCCTTTAGAAGGAGCTTTACGGTACAACAATCCAGGTTGATATAATGAATTATATAATAAGATGTGAGCCATATCTGGCCTTATAAAATGGTTATATTCGGATGCTAAAGAGGCATTGGGTCTATTTAATTTGTACTGTTTTATTGCATTTTTACAACTATTCATACATCTATAATTACTGTTTCTTTGTCAGTGTTTGTGATGAGTTTTCAATGATGTAGAAAATTTAGGTATTAAAAAGTCATGCTGTTTTTCAATCTCTCTTTCTCTTAATCATGCTTATCCTATTCGACATATTTCGTACAACAGTAGTTTCGTTAAAAAACCATAACATGTATTGAATAATATTCGCTACCATACACTCATAGTTACATACACACTAATCGAATCAACTCGGTTTTTTCTCGATGATTTAATCTATTAGAACGGTTCGTTTAGTCCACCTTCATAATAAGTAGGCAGGATATACTGTAATGAGTTAGCTGAGTATTGCTCTACTATTTGACATTCAAATTTAATATTTGATTCAATACACTTTGGTCTTTGGATTAGCAGTACATCTTAGAAGCTAGTCTCACCTTAAGCAGATAAATTGCAAGTTTCTATGTACAATTAATTGCAAAATATGGACACATTTTAGTATGGCCGTTGAATCTTCACGTCATGGATGTGGGACCTCCTGACTAGTTTATACACTTCCCCCTCAAAGTGCTTCCTGCGTTTGCGCTATTTGGTAGTATTCTTTGTGATTCGAAGGGGAATGGATCATGATTTTAATAAATACAGTCTTATGATTTTCTATTAATATCTTACAAGTAAAACAAACATTCACATTCAACCAAATTGCACTCTACTTTAGTTCTAAAGATATATCCGATTTTTTACACATTTTAAACACCTAAACTGCTCACAGAGCTCGGGACGTGTGATTTTTTTTTCTTGTTCGTGAACATTTTTTCTTTATCGATTGCTTTGTTGACTCTCATTAATAGGTACTTTCGATGGTATGACTTTGATGATTGAACGGATACATCCGGACTCGCTCGCAGCCGTCGTTGTCATTATCGTCCGATTCGTCATCGCTGGACGGTGGCGTTTCCAGCAGGGGCAGTCCGAGATCCAGATACTCTTCGTTGGAAGTTATGCTCACTAACCGGTCCAGGTGTTGCACGATCTCGCAGAACGTGGGCCGCTCCTCCGGCCGGTAGTGCCAACATTCACGCATGAATAGATAGCTGTAATAAGGAATTGCTATGTGAGTTTACTGAAGGCTGCTTAAATATTGGTAAACGGTGGAAAAAGCGTCACGATTATTATTTTTTATAGAGGCAGAGCTTTTTGTTGCGTAAAGAAAGGTTTGGAGTGCCATAGAAGCTCATGTTATCGAACTTAGTATAGCTTAGAGTAGAACTAGAACAGCTGCACCGCCCATATGAAACGCGAAAGTTCTACCAGAAACTCAACGCATCCCGCAGAGGCTTCGTGCCGCGAGCCGAAATGTGTCGGGATAAGGATGGGAGACGGACGATCGTGAGGTGACCGAAAGGTGGAAGCAGCACTTCGATGAACATCTGAATGGAGTACAGGAAGAGGACCAAGACAGCAATGGAAGAGACGTAGAAGTTAAGGATGCCATCAAGCAGCTGAAGAACAACAAATCGGTTGGAAGGGATGGAATCGGAGCAGAACTTATCAAGATGGGCCCGGACAAGTTGGCAAATTGCCTGCATCGACTGATAGTCAGGATTTGGGATACCGAACAGCTACTGGAGGAGTGGAAGAATGGGGTTAAAACTATGGTGCGATCACTGTCCTTAATGCCGCCTATAAGGTTTTATCCCAAATCATCTTCCAGCGACTGTCGCCACTAGCAAATAGATTTGTGGGAAGTTATCAGGCCGGCTTCATCGAAGGACGATCTACAACGGGCCAAATCTTCACTTTGCGGTAGATCCTCCAAAAGTGTCGTGAATATAGAATCCCAACGCATCATCTATTCATCGACTTCAAAGCCGCATATGATACAATAAACCGATATGAGCTATGGAAGATCATGGACGAGAACAGCTTTCCAGAGAAGCTGACCCGACTTATCAAGGCTACGATGGATGGAACCCAGTGCTGTGTGAGGATATCGGGTGGATTATCGGGTTCATTCAAATCCCGCAGGGGGCTTCGTCAAGGTGATGGTCTCTCTTGCCTCCTGTTCAACATTGCTCTTGAACATGCGAGGCACGATTTTCAACAGATTGCGCGCCCGGTTGGTGATAATCGTCCCGGTCTGGCCCCCCCCGTTGATCCGTGTGTTATTTTCTTTCTGCAACATAACAGCCGGAGATCCGGAGGCGGATTATCAGTGGAAGTCGTGCCTACTATGGGCTCCACAAGCAACTACGGTCAAACAGACTTAGCTCCCGTACGAAGTGCATCCTGTACAAAACGCTAATAAGACCGGTTGTTCTCTACGGGCATGAGACGTGGACAATGCTTGAAGAGGACCTGCGAGCACTCGGAGTTTTTGAGCGACGGGTGTTAAGAACCATCTTTGGTGGAGTACAGGAGGACGGACTATGGAGGCGAAGGATGAACCATGAGCTCACGCAACTCGCCGGCGAACCCAGTATTCATAAGGTGGCAAAAGCTGGAAGGATACGCTGGGCAGGACATGTTGCGAGAATGCCGGGCAACTATCCTGCAAAAATGGTGTTCGACGGGAATCCGGTTGGTACAAGACGACGTGGGGCGCAACGAGCAAGATGGTCAGACCAGGTGGAGCAAGACCTAGGGGGTACAAGGTGCCCAAGGGATTGGAGAGGAGCAGCCACGAATCGGGCATTATGGAGGGATATTGTGTATCAGGCTATGTTATAGTATTGTGACGTTATGCCATGTAAATAAATAAATAATAGCAACAGTGAGAGTGTGAAACACATCGATTGGAAATCGGTTCAATGTTGTAGATACACGCTTCTCGTAAAATGACACCTGGCAGTTTGCACCTCGCACTAATGATTCTTGCGCCCCTCCAACTAATTGTTCTTGTTACGTCGTATTATTTTGACAGAATATTTTAGGGTGTGTTCGTGTGAGTCACGTTATTAGGGGCCAATCATTAAGCTTAGGAACGAGCTTGGGACCGATGTGCTGGTACTTCCTGAGCCAAAATCTACATCTGTTTCTTCTTGACTATCCAGCCCCTGCTACTACTACCTAAAAACGGGCTGGAACAATCGCCAAGAACCTAGGCGATAAATGAGCAAAACGATTGGAAGTTCGGTACATGGAACTGCTAGTCACTTTGCTCCCCGGGTTACGATAGGATTCTCACAACGAGCTCTAACCAACACTTTAACTGCGCAACTTCGAAATCGTAAGACTTTACTGAACTGGACTGACGGTATGGGAAACTTCTACCAGAGCTGTGACATTACCAATGACCTGGGACTGGTTTTATTGCGATGGGTAAAACTCCCTAACGCGTGGTTGGATAACTGCCGATCAATGCAAGAATATGCAAGCTGAGCATCAAGAGCCGTTTCTTCATTTAAAGTTTTATCAAAGTGCCCACAGGAAGAGCCAATGACGTAGAATAAGTGTTCTCCGTGTTGTTGGAGCAGGTGCATGACGGCTGTCCACAACCAGTCCACACCAGTTTTGCAAAAACGCTTGAAGAAGTGCACCTTTACGTTAAAACTTGCCTTTGTCTAGTGAGATGATTGTTCATTTGCGTAATTTTTGTAGATGACACTAACAAGATTTAACGTAAAAGCCCCCCTTTACAAGCGTTTTTGCACAATTCCATCAGAAATTTTCGTGCAATGCTTAATACAGATTGTCAGACCGAGAGATGCGACTCTATTTAAGATGCATCGCATTTGTCAATTTGCTGTTTCGAGATGCGCGCTCGCTTTATAGATAGAGAGAGGATTGAGGGTGATTTTCAGGATTGCTTGCAAAAAGATGGAGGGTGATGCAAGGAGATGTAATAAGCGGCAAGGGCCGGTTCATAAATCACGTAGACACATTTTTGAAAATCTCAGACCCCTCCTCCCCCCTCATAGACTTTTGTCCATACAATTTTTTGAAATTATATATGGAGACTTTGGTCAAACACCCTCCTCCCTTCAGAAAAGTCTACGTGGTTTATGCATAGCCCCCAAGAAATGGAACAAGATTTTTCATCTCTCTAAGATTGAGATTTAGATGTGTCGTAGCACTGCGTCAAAGCAAAGAAAGTGATCAGCGCGCCTCTGGTTGTGGAAAGCTTAACTTATAATATTCAAAATAACCGTTAAAAGTATGGTTCGATGGAAATGGTTCCAGTGTTCTGTGTGTTTTTCTGTGCTTAACCTGTGCTTGTTGTTTTTTTTTGTTATAAAAATTGGGTCCACCTTCCCTCTCACCCTTAAAACCAATTTTTAATACTTAAATATTCGTGACTTGTTCTGGGGAGAGAATCGAACAGGTGACTTTGCGTAGATATTTTATTTATAAGTTATTGAAATGCCGTCAGTAAATCATGCCAGAGATGCTTTAGCGCTTGAATTTCAGGCTTCAAATATATACATGACTGTATTTCCTACTGCCTTTACTGCCGGTGGATCCATAAGTGTCTCAGAACATGGGGAAAATGTTGTGTCCATCGGTAGCTTGCCTTCTGCCTAATGTGTAAAAATTTGACAAATAACTACTCACATATCAATGGAACATAGCGGAGGCTGTTCCAGTCGTTTACCCTTCTTCAGGTGCTCCAGAAGATTGTCCCAGGTGGGAATCGAGGAGTAAGGGTTACCCCCAAGCGTCATGATTTCCCAGAGTAACACTCCGAAAGACCACCTGAATAGATATAAAATCCAATTAACCATCACAACACTTCAATGACAATTTCAAGATCACTTACACATCGCTTTGAGAGTCGTAGAATTTTTCCTCCAGCGACTCTGGCGCCATCCATCGGATCGGCAATTTGCCAGTTGTCGTCTTTCGATAGTACTCTTGGCTGTGAATATCTCTTGCCAATCCAAAATCGGCAATCTTCATCACGTAGCCATCGCTAACCAGCACGTTACGCGCTGCCAAGTCCCGGTGTATGCACTGTTGGAATCGAATTAAATTAATCGTGATGCTTATATATCCAATCCGAAAGAACTTACCCTTCTCGAAGCCAGGTGCTCCATTCCTCGTGCAATCTGAAACGCGAATGAAATCAACTCTTTTTGTGTGAGAATTTTCTTCTCTTTCTCCCCGCTGATCATGTCGTCATAGTTGCTAGTACCGAAGCGATGACTTCGTAGGAAATCCTTCAGATTCCCATGCGGAGCATACTCAACAATTACGTACAGTGGGCCATCCTTACAGCAACATCCAAGCAAGTTGATAATGTTGACATGTTTGCCGATCATCTTCATAACTTCCATTTCACAGACGAGATCCTTGACATCAGCATCGGTATGGCCCTCTAAGGATGTAAATTACGAATTTGCTTCTCAAACATATCTTTATGTACTACAATACCTTTTAACATTTTTACTGCGACAACGGTGGAGGCTTGTCCTTTCACCAAACCCTGTGCTTCAGCCATAACAACTTTACCGAAAGCACCTTCGCCGAGACTTTTGCCGAGGATCAGCTTATTTCGTGGAAACTCCCAGTTCAAATCGATCGGGAACTCATACTCGGAGATCATGGTTGGATCACAGTTTCCGCTCTGAACCAGTGTAGATCGCTGCTTCTCGATCCGGACTATTGGCATTTGCTGTGGAAGAAGTGAAAAATAAAATAATTCGAACATCTTCTGAATCCTGAAACTCTTACCATGGACTCTGTTACACCTGGGATACTAGTTTCAATAGCAGGTTGCTTCAGAACAATAACCTTCTTGGTCCATTGGTTGACGTGCTCCATGGCCCGATGTTTCATCTTTTCCCGTTTGAGCTTCCTAATCACGATTACTACAATGATCGCTAGGATGATAAAACATCCAGTCAGAACCGCTGTCATGATCGTTATTAGCGTCGAATGGGGTCGCACGGGATGGGAAATTGGGCGATCATCCGGGAACTCATCCACTACGCGTAGATATGCACTTTCGAACGATTGTCCAAGGGTGTTAGAAGCAACGCACGTGTACCATCCCTCATCGGCGTGCGTCACGTTCTCAAGGGTCAGAACCTCGGGGTAATCCAAGTCACGCTGTTATTTTTGTAAAGTAACCTATTAGTATCCTACTGAATTGTTTAACAGTTATAATGTAATGGAAACATACAGGTTAGTAAGTATGTACCTAAGTCTAGTGGTTAGCCAATTCTCATGCAGTGAAGTTCACTCTAGAAATATCCATCACCTTCTTATTTTTAATAATCGGACAGCCCTGGCAAACTCCCTTGTATTTGAGCCACTGGATGAATTTAGAAAGGTCGCTTAGCACTTTACATTCCATGGACACATTAGTGCCGACAATTGCTGTGATGTTCGCCAGAGGCTTTGTAATAATCGGCTTGTGATTCACTCGATCTGTAAGAGAAGAAGACAATCTTGTTCAAGCTAAGACTAGAAACCACCACCTCTAGGATAACCAAACAGAAACATATGCCAACCACTAAAGTATAAACCCAACAACTAAGCGATCAACAAATTCTTAAGATAACCACCACCATCAATTGCAAACGCAGTTGGTACCTCTAGCTTGGTAATGTTCTTCGGAATATTCGGGTTGGCAGTATCGACAATATGGAACTTGATCCACTCAATATGGGGCTCAAGGTCCGATATCGTTCGACATTCTAGAGTCGCAGTGGAGTTGACCAGTACGGTAGTGTTGAGCAAAAATCCATCCTTTATATATGGTCGTGCCGGGAACCGATCTATATGCGGCGTCAAAAGTGTTTTTTAAAGTTTCATATTTTCAAATCTCATCGGAGAAGATCGTTTAACCCCGATCAAATTCAAACTTACCTTTCACTTCTAGCTTGGTGGTAAAACTGATGCATCCGTAAACATTACATACATTGCATGTGTACGCTCCGGAGTCTTTCGGGACCAGATCTTCCAGCACAATGGACCACTTAGCGTATTTCACCGAGCCCATGCTACGGGTGATCTTTTCGTTGTCCTTCGTCCAGGTGATGTTAGGCATTGGGTTGCCATCGGCGGGACATCGAAGCCGCACCATGTTTCCAGACGGTTTCGGCATAAGACCCACCATGTGATCCCGCTTTGTGAAAAATGGTAATCCTGGTGGTAGTTCTCCGTTGACTCCAGGCGATGCCGAATGATTTTCGGATGATTCCCCATTGCTCGCTCCCAATTGAGATCCCGTGGCCACAACATCTTCGTCAACTTCTGAATCTTCATCCGTTTCTTCATAATCATTGTATTGATGTTCATCACCCACATAGTCCGGATTATCTGGTTCTCCATTATTGGACACTTGTGAGTGAATCTCCATATCATTATACCGAATGAAAGGCTCCTCTGGATCATCGATCACCTCTACATAGGTCGTGGTATTCATACATTTTTGCGAATTGCACACCCTACACACATAAGATCCCGCATCTTCTGGCTCCAAGGACTGAAGCAATAAGCTGGATTTGTTCCCTGTTTTTATGTTCACTATTTGATTATCTTTGATCCAACTGATTCGAAATTTCGGTTCACCTGTCACTTCACATTTTAGTTTATAACTATCGCCAACTTTCCGAGTTACGGTAGCTGGTCCATCTATATTCCCCACGACAAATCTGGGCAGCTCCTCGGTTAAATCATTATTCACCGCTTCCAACGGGACGGGGCTCGGGGACGGCAAAGGTACGATTGTTGACATTGGAAACACGAGGCTCTTCTTTTCCAAATTTGCAACACGTGTAACACCGGAGCCAACAGGCCTGTGTCCACTTCCCGGTGAATCACTCTGGTATAGATCGGACGCCTCGTGTTGGCTGAACACCGACAGAGTTAGGTTGGACCACTCGCCATATTCCGATCCACAGGAGTAGTACCCGGCATCGGTTTTCTTGATGGAGTTGAATTTGAGTCTGCAGGGAGGAAGAGAAGATGTGGTTGAATGTTTAGTAATAGGTACAAAAAAAAAAAAGAAATGTTATTTCAAATAAACAAGGTACTCGACACTGAAGAAGTCTGTAATTCGCATACGAAATAGGTAATTTGCTCGCGATTACTAGTGGTCGTTTGAATTAGTGTTTCAGTTTTTTGTTTTTTATTGGAAAAAGTGAACAAGTTTTAATTGATGCACGGTCATTATTTTAGTGCCGCGTAAAATATTCATAAAAAATTTCAAGAGCACGCCATTCTGAATTGAAGATGAAGTTTGGTTTGCGTTAGTAATACATTATTTTTTGGATTCCATTCTGTAAGCTGTTATGTGGCTTTCTTTATAGTAAAGACTGTACTCGAAAAAAAAATGAACTTGTAACATTTTGGCATGTGGGTAAAAATTGAAGAAATTTTGACTGAAACTAGTTAAGACTGTAATGTTAACGTCTGTCAAGTGGTTATTGAGATGGCATCAGAAAAAAACCAGATCCACCAAAAAAATATTTGCGCCGTCGTGGGAAATCCCACAGATAGATCGGACAACACCTGGGATTGCAACATTCGACGGTGTTCCTTGTTGTTGAAGTCATTTATGGAGATCCAGATGACCCAGCGGCGTCAGGCAGTGGTAGAAAACTGAATACAGCTGTTCCGGTGAAGGCAAGGAAGGTGTTGAAACTGTTCAAGTGTCGAACGAAAACTTCGATCCGCGATGTGGTGAAGAGGGTGGAGGTTTCCATCTGGTTTGTCGAAAACACGATGAAACGTGCCGGCTTCCATGTCTTAAAGGTAAGAAAGGCACCAAACTGGAATGAAAGATAAAACACGGTACCGAAACTTGCGCCAGGAAGCGGCTGACGAAACCGAGGTGGACACAAGCCAATTACCGGGACAAAAGGTTCTACGTTGCCACAACACGGTTGGCCGTTCCTGTAGAGGTAAGTAAGAAGAAGAGTCTGCTGTCCTTTTTGTGGTCTCATGGAGACGAGACGCTATTTTGGCCGGATTTGGCATTCTTCCGCTACGCGTGGCCGGTGTTAGACTGATACAGAGATAACAATGTTGTTTTTGTACCTAAAGACTTCATCCCACCGAATTCGCCGAATCTTCGTCCGATTGAAAAAATTTGGGCCATCATGAAGGCCAAACTTCGTAAAACACCTTAAGTATTCGAGAACGAGCTCGCTTTGAAGAAACAGTAGGTAAAAGTATCAGGAGAAGTCAGCCCAGTATTGTCCAAAACCTCATGAGTGGTGTCAAGGGCAAACTGCAAGCATTCGGTCATGGAGAGGAAATCCTATAAACCAATAAAGTATACTTCTTCTTCTTTAGCATTTCAAGCTTATTGCTTTCACAATTAGCTTATTGCTTGCTCTCAACTTAGTGTTCTAAATGCACTTCCATAGTTATTAATTGAGAGCTTTCGATGCCAGGTTCCATTTTTGCATTAGTATGATTGTGTGGCAAGTACAATGCCCAAGGAGTCGAGAAATTTTCCTTTACGAAAAATGCCTAGACCAGACCGGGAATCGAGCCCAGCCACCTCCAGCACGGTGTTGCTTTGTAGCTGTGCCTTTACCGACTGAGCTAAAGGAAGACCCAATAAAGTATACACCTAACGATAATGTAGTAGTTTATCCTCTGGAAGTTTGATGAAAATCCGACTAAAAATGGCGACCATTCTTTTGTGTCCCAGTTTTTTGAGTACAGTCTTTATTTATTCCGATTGTTCATAGAAAGCTATTCAGGATTGAATCGTGGTGAGTGATTAGAAGAGATAAGTATGAAAACATTCATTGTTGGCTACTCAAAATACACTATGATTGACCTGACCTGATGTGACCTGACGATTCAATAAGAAAAGCTCTAATCATTTTGCAAAACCCTGATGAGGTTTTTACTTTTATCGATTTGAATTTTATATAGAACACTTCATCCGTGCGGTATTTAATTTTAATTGAGGACTGCGAGTCAGTAAAGGAAACTCTATCAATATTTGAGAGTGATACAATCATATAGTGAACACACTTTAAACCACTTGAAACATGGTACAGGGCGATAAAACTTACGTCAAGGCAGACTTTAAACTGCTTCCTGGACAGGAATTTTGTACGGCAACCGGACGGGGAAAGGTGGCTGATATTTTTTAAAGAAGTAATATCAGGTGTGGCAGGCCATCTGTACCTGTGGCTTGAAGAGCAACGTTTACATTGCGACCGGAATCGTCAACCAGGAAATTTATCTAAGCGAGTGCCTACAAAAACGTTTACTGCCTTTCCTGAAGCGAAACAATTGTTTGGATTTGGCATCTTACCATTACGGAAAAAAGGCCATGGAGTGGTATGCTGCCAACAACGTTCAAGTGGTGCCCAAGGACAAGAACCCTCTCAACACGCCAGAGCTCCGCCCAATCGAACAATATTGGGCCATCGTCAAGCTGAACCTTAAGAAGACTCAAAAAGCTGTTGTGAGCGAGAAACAGTTCAAGGCAAACTGGCGTTCTGCGATGAATAAAGTGGACAAGGAGACTGTACAAAATCTTATGGCAGGTGTTAAACGAAAGACCCGGCAATTCGTAAAAAGGAAGCTTAGCTGAATATTTCTCCTGTGTTCTGTATTAACTGAACTTGAAAAAGAAAAAGAATGTGACTTATTAATAACACCATTGATCGACTCACACACATTACTGTTTGGCCAAATTTTGATCGGAACACCCTTTAATAGTACTCTTCGTGAAAAATCGATCACAAACAACAGATACAAATCGCTTGCCAGACCACTACCTTCTTCACAAACTTTTCCGTCTTCACGGTGGTCGTCCAGGTCCTAGTCCACCGATTTCGTATAATACAGCAGTCCGGGCAGTGCTCGCGAATCTTCCTTGGCGTAAACAGCAAAAAATAATGAAAGTTACATGCGATGTAAAACGTTTGAGTAGTAGGAATATATCAATGTAATGCATTGCTTTATTAAATTTTAAATTAAAAACTGTGCACAAAAGCAGAGCATTGATGTGCATTGAAAAATACTGATTCATAATATAATAATTGCCAGTGAGCTCGTTTCCCAATGCATTATGATACGAAATTACACGAACGTGTAATTATAAATCTTCAACCATCGACATTTATCGCATAGAGCAACTGTTCTGTTTCTCTTGGTTAGCTGTCATTCGCCATCCATAAGCAGAGGACAAAAGAGGATAATAATTTGTAACTCCGGTTTCTAGCGCTCAAATCTGGTGTTTAGACCTGATAACGAGGTAAATAGTTTTAGAAATATCGGAATTAATTGTGTTTTTGCCACGAGTAGTAAATTATCTGGACTTTCACAGCAACAAGAGTATACTCTTCTTAGATATACACACTTAGAAATTATGAATTTTACACGAGGCGTAATTCATATTTGTAAAAAGTCTGGGAACGTAAAGAAAGATTTCGTGTAAAATTATGTCTCCTGAAACTGAAAAAGATGTTCGATTGAATTTATTTTCTCATCTCTTTCAACTCATTATTAAAGGGTGTATTCGATAAAAATGGCACACAGAAAATCTTCTGTAACTTTTGAATCGTATGAGTAAAAAACCTAGAAATTGGAGTAGGTCTTATCCATAGTGTATTATTTACATCTGCCAAGTTTCATAGTTATACATTCAGTAGTTCCAGTCATGTCGTCGAAACAAGAAATTGTCCGTGAGAAAATTTTGTGCACTCACAATCAAATCCAGGGGCGTCCCACCGGTGGATTGCTAAAAGGCTTGGAATTGCAAATACAACTGTGTCTCGTGTAATAAGAACCTTCAAGGAGCGTCTGAGTATCCAAAGGAAGGAAGGGAGTGGTCGTAAAAGTGGTCCAATGGACAGTAAAATGGCCAAGAAAGTCGTACAACAATTCAAGAACCGTCCAAACATGTCAATTCGAGATGTCGCTAAAAAGTCTAAGGTGTCAGTCGGTTTTGTGCAGAAAACCATGAAGCGTGCTGGGTTACATGTTTACAAAGTGCAAAAAGCCCCAAACCGGAATGAAAAACAAAACATCACTGCGAAAACCCGCGCACGGAAACTTTACACGAAGCTGCTCACCAAATCCGGTTGCATCGTGATGGATGACGAAACATACGTCAAGGCCGACTTCCGTCAACTTCCTGGGCAAGAATATTTCGTTGCCAAGTCGAAGTTCGATGTTCCGGAGGATGTTCGAAAGAAGAAACTATCGAAATTTGCAAAGAAGTTTCTAATCTGGCAGGTGATTTGCGGATGTGGTGAAATAAGTGCTCCTTTCATCACTTCCGGAACAATAAACGGTGCGATTTACACGGAAGAGTGCCTTAAGAAGCGTCTCTTGCCATTCATTAAGAAGCACAAAGGATCAACTCTGTATTGGCCTGATCTAGCATCCTGCCACTAAGCTCGAAACGTATTGGAGTGGTACCGAGCCAACGGAGTCAATTTTGTGCCAAAGGATATGAACCCACCAAATTCACCGGAACTTCGTCCAATTGAAAAATTCTGGGCAATTATGAAAACGGAACTTCGCAAACATCCCAAAACTTTAAAAACAGAGCTAGAATTGAAGAAAATTTGGGTAAAAACAACAAAAACACTGGGAAAATCGGTTGTACAAAATTTGATGGGTGGAGTGAAAAGGAAGGTGCGGGCATTCGGGATGGGAGACGAAATTGAATAAAACAAATGTTGTAAATCAAAACTCATTAGTAGTTCTTCATTTCCTGAAAATTTCAAGAGAATCCGATAATCAGTTTAATTTTGATGAGTATATATGTGTGTGCCATTTTTATCGAATACACCCTTTATGTTCTAAAGGACGTTTGCATGTGTCGGTCTCATGAGACAGAAATTTACTTGACATTTTGGTAGTGTGTATTTATTATGTTTTAGGGTTTCTCCATTGCTTTCAACGCATTAACAGAAGGTAAATGGAAATTTAATAACATGTTAAATTAAACTAGCGAGTTCCTAAGAACGCATTTGTTTTGCTAACTTCAATGTTGAAAATATATTTGGATGAACCGCAACCATATGAAAGCGTTTGACGGGATGAACTTTAATGATTAAAATTTGGCTCTTTTTTATTCATGGGGATTCCTCATCTTGCTTGATGTTGCAAGTTTGGATTGATTGGGTTATTAATACGCAAGTAATTCTAACTCAGCTTTTGTCTCTTTTTGTCTAACGTGAAAAATAAACATAAATGTAGAAATCAACGATGCGGCCATTTGAAGCAGTTCATGTAAAATTCAATTTCACAAATACTACACGATGTAATTTCCAATTCGTGTAAATTTGAAAACTCATGTGATTTTGAAGTTAATTACATGCTCTTTTTATGTGCATGAAAATAGATTTTAAATTACACCCTTGCGCGTGCCGCAAGGGCTCAGTAGGGATCAAGACCCGAAGCTAAGAGTCAGTTCCATTGTGGTTGTATCGCATTTATTAGCAGAGCAGCACATCGAAATTTTAGGTTCATTATTCTTTATATGCTATACAATTTCAGATCATCCATGGATATCCCAAGTTTTGTAAAATAATTTGAAATCAATTTTTTTTTCTCGTGGCTTTGATACATTATCTAAGCTGTCAGGTTCAGTCCGTATACAATTGCAGTAGGACCACAATCTGCAGACATGTAAATACAAATGAAATTATTATCATTTTATCACTACATTTTGTATGCTTTTTTATAAGTCAGTTTCAGCTTCGCATTTATGCATCCTTGTCAGTTATAGCTCATCTAACCTACGTTATGCATTTGAAAAGATAGGAAGATTTTTAATGTTTTATTTTTAGAAAGGATCATGTTCGAAAAATTCTACTCAAAAAAAGCTCTTTCCTTCTTCATCAAAAATATATATTAATTTAAAACCTAACAGATTACAATAATTCATTTCCTATTTCACACACATGAAGAATCATTTATGGGTCCAGATGAACAAGAGCTATCGAAAAATTCAAATTTTTAATTATTTTAATTTTAGTTTTATTAAGATACAGTTTCTGGATTCAAAATCATACGAAATTTATTTCACCTTGTTATTAGCTGTTTTCAGTTTTTCAAATATTATTATGATATTAATACACATCTAATTTTTAGTGTCAGTAATATACCAGTAGATGTCAGATATATCTTGTACCTACGTTTATTATGTTCTCAGACTATGTTTTCACAATAATTCTTCTAATTCTAATCTTAGTAGATCTTAATCCAATAGAAACTGCAACAGTGGAAGTCTTTCGATGAGTGGATGGTCAGCCTACGGTTAGTTGATATATGTATTGTACTATAGTTCACTGGCCTGCTGGTATTATTATTTTATATGATAACGTCTGTTTATTATTTTATGTTATGATATTAAATGATGTGACATAATTGCATTTACATTCATTTAATTAAAATCACTATTTCCGATGAGACTCACTACAAAAATTATTGCAAGGAAACGGAATAGCACATCGAAATTTTAGGTTTACTATTCTATTGCTTTATAATTTCAGATCATCCATGGATATCCCAAGTTTTATGAGATAATTTGAAATCCGTTTTTTTTCTCGTAGCTACATTGTCTAAACATTCAGGTCCACAAATGGAATTGTTATTATCATTCTTATATGCATTAACTATATTATTAGTCATTATAATATTCATTCACTATATTTTTTATAATTATAATATTAATTCACTATATTTTAAATATTACTATATGACATTGAATATACAGGGGGAAGGGAGGGATCATCAGGGTATCACTCAAACTGGAAGTGGACAATGGATTGCTATGACAACCGGCGTCTAGGAGGGAACAAACAGTATCATTTTCTTTATCCTACCGATTCGATTGTGATGCTGTGAATTCTACTCCAACAGTTTCAGTGAGAGTGACGCGCCCTTCTTAACAAGCCATCCCGTAGAAAGCTTAATAAGTATTGCGAATTGGGTTATTCGAATTGTTGGATCGTATCGTTGGAAGGAGAATCTTATGTTCCCGCGGGTTTCACGTAAGTGTCTCTGCTTACGGGTCCGCCCCACCGTTTTTGGCCCTTCATACAGCGTTACTGTGAATGCAAGCCGGTAACTCAATTTTATCTTGCTATTAAGTGGAGCTGCATACACGACAAGGTCTTAGAAGGGATGGTGGCTACCTTACATACATACATGAAAATAGATTTCAAATTACAAAACAATTTTAACTGTGAAGCAATTCAACACCAGCATCGGGTTGATTCAACGGATCGAAGCTCGGAACTCCGGGAACACGTACAAAAAACAGAAGGTGCCGAAAAGGTCCCTGGAGCAGAAAGCTCGAGCCGAAACAAGATGTGATTGATTATGTAATACTAAGGTGTGGCCCAGTTAGAATTGGAACATAGACTATTGCGCATATTTCGGATATACATTAACAAAATAGCATTCTTTTTTAACTAAAATGTTCGACTTTATGTGAACTTTAGAGGGAAAATACCAAAGAAAATAATCATTTCGATTTCGAAAAAATTTGTGGACTATTCCCGCAATACGTTTCATCAACCGACGCTCATTATTCTCATCCATCATTTTGGCAATCTTATTCCACTTGGTTCTCAATTCATTGATGCTTTTGACGACACTGCCATTCACCTTCAGCTTCCTCTTCATAATTGCCCAAAATCTCTCTATCGGTCTGAGCTGGGGACAGTTTGGTGGGTTGAGTTCTTTCGGTATAAACTGAATCCCGTTGGTTTCATACCACTGTAGCACTGTTTTACTGTAATGACAGTTTGCAAGATCTGGCCAAAATATGACAGGTTCATTGTGGGATCTGATGAATGGTAATATTCGCTTTTGGAGACATTCCGTTCTGTACAGCTCTGAATTACATGTTTTATCAGTGATGAAAACCTTGGTCTTCCTACCGCAGCTACAGATGCCTTGCCAAATCATGTATTTACTTGCAAATTAATCTGCAAACACAAACTTGAATTTGGCCGGAAAATCTCCCCAAGCCGTAGCCAAGTAAAATTGTTGTCCCGGTAGCTGTTTGAAATCGGCCTTTACATAGGTTTCATCATCCATGAGGAGACAGCCATGGAATTTTGCCAACACCTGATCTAACATTTTTCTGACACGGATTCAGGCCACATTGTTCTGCTTTTGATCTCTATTGGGTTGTCTACAGGCACGGTATGACTTGAAGCCTTCCCGGAGACGAATTCGTTGCACGGTACTGAGTGCGGCATGAAACTTTTTGGCCAAATCGCGGTCTGAGATGTTGGGTTTTGCCTTAATATTCTTGATGACTTTGTTCCGCAGTTGACGGTTGACAGTACCCGCCCGACGGTTGCTTTGAGGCTTGCGATCCGTCGATAAAGTTTCTCTGTTTCAAAACACGCCACACGGTATTTCGGGGAAAACCGAACACTTTAGCAAGTTTTGGCCCAGACCACGAAGGGTTTTCCAAATGATTGCGCACAATTATTTTTCTTCTTTCTTCTTCCATTTTGTGTTTCTCACGTTCGAACTGCACCGCGAAAAAAAAACTTATGATGTTGTTATTGTTATAGGGAACACATAACATGTCATAGTTTACAAATCCGACCACTAGGGTCGCTGTAGGAATCAAAAATGTTTGTTCCAATACTAAATGGGCCACACCTTACCCTCCATTGTAGCAAGGTAACTTTCCATGGCAGTGGAATAATCTGAAAAACGATATGATCAAGATTCTATTGTTGTTTGTGATCATCATGCTCCTGTATGAAGGGTAAGCAGAGACACTAACGTGAAACCCACGAATATAGGGAAAAGAATCTCCTTCCAAAAGCAAGTTCATCCTCACAGCACTAGAATCGAGTCCTCGATTGACAGAATAAACCCAATAGATGGGGTCGAATAGCCCGCCCTCGTTCCGCGAAATGTTAACAATCGTATCCAAATCGTTTCATTTGGGTGCCCTGATGGTCCCACCCTTTCCCTTTTATATTTAGTATAATTTGTACACAAAAAATGAAGGTATAAAATAAAAACAAAAATGCTGAATTTCAAACTTGAATGATGTCAAAGAATTACAAATTACACATTACAAATTAAATTACTTGACCATGTAAAAAGCGACTACGGTAAGTCAATACGAGAACATAAAATGCGTCTGTACAAAATATGTCTGACATCCACTGGATTGTTTCTTTTAAAAACCTAAAAATTAGATATGTATTAATATCCTACTAGTCCTACTAATATCAATGAAAACATTTTAATAAAAGATATTATTTATTAAGACATGTTGTTTTTTTGACATTTTTTTCTATAACTGTTTTAGTTACATTTCAAAGATAGCAATTGGAGTG
Organism: Aedes koreicus; assembly: GCA_024533555.2. Classification (NCBI taxonomy): domain Eukaryota; kingdom Metazoa; phylum Arthropoda; class Insecta; order Diptera; family Culicidae; genus Aedes; species Aedes koreicus. The sequence goes on along the minus strand of JAHHFK020000315.1, from coordinate 17,654 downwards.
ATCGAATTTGATGATTTCTGAAATAAATGGCTTATCTTTCCATAATACCACTAAACACAATATTTAAATATAATCCTATACTGCTTATAAGCACATGTCAGTCTTTTCTGAATATAGTAGTTGAAGTTTTGAAGTGCAAATTAAATTAAATGTTATACTGAAATCCTGAAAAAGAAATCGAGCCTTTGATAATTATTAATTAAATGAGAATGAAAAATAACATGATATGATGTACAGGTATGGATATACAACTTGATTTATAGGTACACGATCTTTAGTCGCACCTCCTCACTTCGCTATTGTCAAAATGACAACATTGCCCAGGCTACACCAACCAGCGTCTCTATGTTTCAGCTGGCAGTCTTTTGTGATCATATGACTCGTGGAGGCGTGAGGTAGGAACTTGTGAGTACCAGAGGTCGGTCGTACCCTCCTTCGAAGTTGTCAACATTTAATAAACGAAAAAACATTCTCCTTTAACTTTTTGATATATTGTGTAAAACAATTCGAGAAAAAAATATAAAATCGTATCGCGCGCTGTAGTCAGACACCATGAAAAAGGCAAAATACATATACAATCAATGTTTTACAAAACAAAATTCCATTTTTTTCTTGCCATCATATTTTTTCTTTAGAGTATGTTTAATTTTCTTTTATTTGGTGTTCAAGCATTTGAAATCGGTTCAGTGATTCAAAAGTTATGGTTTCTTGAAAAAAGTCATTTTCGGGAAAACTAAAAAAAAATCGATTTTCGAAACCGTCCTAATGTGGAAACAATCAACTTAATGCAAAAAAAAAAACGTGTCTAATATTTTGTGATAAGGAACAAAACTACCAATTTTCACGATATTCTGAGACCCGCTATATCGGTATTTTGGCTGTATAGGAGTATTAACTAAAAGTTGGCAGGATAATTACTTTAAAAATCACAAAACGTACAAAAACGTACGCAGCCGAAGATTTTTCGATGTTGTGAAAGTAATGACACTCGATATAAAATTATCTACAAAATAATCACCCCCCCCCCCCCCTTTGAAAGATACGTAATTATTAGAAATGAACCCAAGAGGCTTTCTGAGCTATGGACAAGTTGGGACCATAAAAGTAGTTATAATAATGCGAAAAAACCGTGAATCTATCTTGTTGTTTTCTGTTTTATAATTCAAAACACGTAGCTTTAAAATCACCGCTTTTTAATCTACGTCTTCGTGGTTACTAAGCCAAACAAATTTTTATTCCGGAAAACGTATCAACTCAAAGTCTTGTAGTAGTTTTTTTTATGAATTCAATGTCATAGTTTGATCATGAAACAAACATTGTTTATCCAATTTCCCTCACAAAAGCCAACGGAACTATCGAATTATCCAAACGATTTTCCATCAAGTTAAGTGTCAATATCTTCATCAACTCCTAGTTCCAATATATCCTCTAACGCATCCGATCCCCTAGCAGCGAAGGTCTCGTGTCAATGATTATGTATTAGGCAGTACATTTTCCAACCAATAAATCGCCACTTAATAGTTATGGGCGCACGATATGTTCCGCCTTGCACAAGCCTATATGAACTGAGTTCAAACGGCTCTCCCTTTGAAAATCAACATCAAGTTTTTCTCGGTTCAAGATGGCGATCGTGAGAGTGGAAATAAACTTCCTTCACCATAAAGAGATAAAGGCCTGAGGATCACATATAATCTATGTAGGGAAATATAGGCCAAAATGCACCCTGTAGGATAATTCCACATGTGAATTTTCCGAGTTCTACCATTTCTAATCGATTGGTGCTGAGAAGCGGTGTGAGTTTTGAGTTAGGAAAATTCTCGCTTCCAATTAGAAATGAGACAAATGCATGAAAAATCACCTTGAGCATTTCACCCTAAGGTAAACTGCCTCCCCTTTTTCGATCCTCTTGTAGCTTGCCTCGTGCCCGCTTTCAGTGAGTGTGTTTATTTTTTCACATCGTCTCCAATAAAAGTATAGAAGGCTGTTTTCCACTTTTCCGTGCGAGCACTTCCTGCGTGCGTTTGGATGTGACTTGAGTAAGTAGGTATTCCTGGTGCAGTTGAAAACCGGAATATAGCAGTCGCGCCAATCGATTTTACTCCCGTTCTATGAATTTAAACAGTGGCGCATCTAGTGCGCTGTATAGCGCATCAGATGCGCCATACAGCGCACTAGATGCGCCATTGTTTGGACTTATGGAACGGGAGTAAAATCGATTGGCGCAACTGCTATATTCCGGTTTTCAACTGCACCAGGAATAATAACCTATAGGTACCGTTCGGGATCGAAATCATGAAACGTTTACGGAAATCTTTTCGTTTTCCAAGTGAACCGATTTTGGCCCCGCACGGTACAGGAAAGCAGCGCAGCGTGTGCACTCATCAGGGAAAATGAGCTGAGCATAATGGAAATTGACTCAACCTTCAGTGAATTGAACTGTACCAAGGTTTGCGCTGGGAAACTGTGAGTAATGCCGCTCCGAAGAATGCATATTTGTATCACTCGGATTAACTGTTTTACTCGACCGACAGTGAGTTTTGATTATCCAGAATTATTGCCTCTTGCTTATGACAGAGAAGGAACGTGATTCATCCCATCGGGAATCTTCAAGAATGCTTGCTCTGGACTGAAATGATTGCCCCGAGAATTCGTTAATAAAAATTTATTTCGCGAAAAAATAAATTTTTCATCTGTAAAGAGCAAAGTGGATAATAGGGGGTATCCCTTACAACGAGAAAACATTATCCAGGCAGATGTTTTCGCACCGGGAATATTGGGTAACTAGTGAGTTTTTTCTCTCCCTGTACTTTGTTATTGTTGTATTTGTAAACATTTCAAAAAGTAATACCCCTTTTATTTTTAGTCTGCCAGCTCAGTATACTCAGAAATTATTTTTACTTCATTCCATTCAGCGTACATGTACATGTACAATTTGGTATGGTGAAGGGGAGTAATTTAACGAATCTGTTAAAATTGCATGTTGTGTGAAAAATAGGTACTCCACTCAACAGCCCTTCTTTCCTTCAGTCAGACAGTGCTGTTGGAAAAATCGGCAGCTCCCGCACTTATCCCATCACTCTTTCGGTGCGCTTGAATAAGCCACAACAGGAATGTTTGAAATTCACTTCTGCCACTTGAGTGAACCCAAGCCGCACTTCTCCAGAAAGAAGCATCAAACAAATATTGGAATTAAGATCCACTTAAGTATTCCGAAGCTGTTTTGAATTCCGATGACATCGACAGAGGGGGTCATTATTATCCGAACCATAACACAAACGGTAGCACCAGTAACATCCAACAACAGCACACAATCACAATGTAACAATCGAATTAGTCTTCGTCTAAACAGCCGACCCATTTCAGGGGCCGGAATTTGTGGCCGACGGATCAACCGCCAACCGCAGCCACAACGACTTCGTCAAATCGGGCGTGACAATGTTGAAACGATAAATTAACATGCTTTAAACGTACTCCTTGATGTTCCCCGTGTTGCATTTGCGGTTAGTAAGTACTGAACGAGGAGGATTGCCGAAAAACAATCGACTTGGTTCCGTGAGATTTATGCCAGCGCTTTTAATGTCGATTAAGACAGATTGAAATGGATTTCAATGGCGATCGAAGCGGTGAGTATTTCAAACATGGCCACCGAACAGTTTGACAGTGTTTGAACTTTGTAAACAACAGATCGTTTTGTTGTACAACATTGGTGCACGGCACGGGTTGAAGGTAGGAAGCGGGTCTGACACTGACTGGGGTTGCGGCGTGGCATGGCGTTGTTATGCGAGGTTGTTGTTAGTGCAAGCCTAACAACAAGCGGACAGCTGCCGGACCGAGATTCATTGCGCCTTCGAGCATGCGGTAGTAGTAATTGCTTTTAATGGATTACAAATTGATGGCTGCTGTACAGCGAAATGCATTCTTCGCAAGGAACCAGTCCAAGGCAGAGGAAGCAAGACACTATAGTGACGACTGGCATTCAGTTCTTTTCGTGCTGTTCAGTTGGTGTAATTAACGGTTTACTTACACTGAGCTATGTCGTGTATGCATTAGAGAGACAACACTGTAAACTGATATACTGTGGTCTGAAAATAAGTAACGCTGTTGTATGACAAGTTAAGTTGTAATGGAAAAAGAGTAGAAATATAAGAGTCAGTTGTATTCGCACCGAGCTAGAAATCAGTTGTTTTATTTCTAAACCCGAATAGCCAAACCATCCAGCCAGTAAGTGGAGGACTTAAAAGTTGGCGACGAAGAAAAAAAAAGAAAGTGTAAATTAAGTGATATTGCGGCCAGCGAGTTTTGGTTTGAGGAATTGTGCAGAAGAAAATCCTAATCAATGTAGCAAAATTGAAAGCATTCGGTGTCACTAACCAGTTCTAATTGTATACGCCATTTTGGACAGAAAATCTTTTGTTTAGCTTTCATCATTTGTCCTTCACGATAAAAGAGGAACAATAGTCTTACACCATTGTTCGTCTTACCGTCGGTTTTCTTTACAAAAGACAACCATTGCTGAATGTTTTTTGAGGTTATTGAAAATCTAAATAATTTGCTAAGAGGGATTTTTTTTCTACTTTCTCGAAAAATAGGTTTTTTCCTTCGGTGTGGGTTTGGATTTCGTTGACACAGTCAATTGGAATGCGAGTTGTGAGACGATTAGAGACTGCACCATCCAACCACATTCCATCTGAATAAGGAGAGCGCCCGTCTGAATAGCTCAAGGTCGGCCAAGGTCGAACAGAGGCAGCAACGGAAGTTTGTGGGTGAGTGTATTTTATTTCGAACATTTTTCCCAACCGTGTTGAAATCCTGCTGCTAGCCACTTATCAGTTAATCCTTTTTTTGTTTTTCAATAACATTCTGTTAACAATGAGCCAAGCAACTATGACTACAATAATTGAGCCATACCGCAGAGGCGTCTCTTTTGCTGATTGGATTGATAGGCTAGAATACTTTTTTGAAGCTAACGGGATCGCGGATAATTTGAAAAAACCACACTTTATTACGCTTGGTGGGCCAGTAGTGTATAAAGAAATTAAACTGCTGTACCCAAACACTAATGTTAGTGAAGTTTTATATGCGGACTTAGTAGCCAAATTAAAAACGAGACTGGATAAAACGGAATCCGACTTGATTCAGCGCTTCAAATTCAACAATCGCATACAACAACCAGATGAATCAGTTGAAGATTTCGTTTTGTCAGTCAAGCTTCAAGCAGAGTTTTGTTCTTTCGGTAGTTTTAAGGACTTGGCTATCAGGGACCGCATTGTGGCAGGTGTCAGAGAAGTAGCATTGCAACAAAGATTATTAAACGAAGAGAATTTAACTCTACAGACAGCTGAAAAAATTATAACCACTTGGGAGATGGCGGGCGCCAATGCTAGAACACTAGGAGTTACAATTAATGGTGGGAAACCTATCGGGCAAACTCTCAATAAACTACTTACGACATATGCCGTTGCAAATCAAAATGCCGGACAAGTGGCCTCAGTAAGAGGGCCCGTGAAAAATAGATTAGGGCTAAAACCATATGATGGTGACCGTCCATATGACAGAAAATGGGTTAATGATCGTAGGTTGGGGGAAAGCTCCCGTCCAGATGATTGGAGAAAAGGTCAATATAAACGGCGTACAGATTATTCTGGTTTTACATGTGATTTTTGTGGTGCCAAAGGGCATATCAAAAGAAAATGCTTTAGGCTAAAAAATCTCAGACGGGACGCAGTAAACCTGGTGGAATCCCATAAACCCGGCCCAAGCGCAGACAAGAACCTGAACGATTTGCTTAACCGTATGACGACGCGTGACTCTGATAGCGAGGAAGATGAAGACAATGATACAGGTGATTTTTCGTGTATGCTAGTGGCGTCCATTAACAAAATAAGTGACCCTTGTTTAATCGATGTATGTGTTGATGGGAAATCAATTACGATGGAGGTTGATTGCGGCTCTGCAGTCACAGTAATGAGCAAAAACCAATACTTTTCAAATTTTTCGAAACCCCTACAAAAAAGCACAAAGCAGTTGATAGTGGTTAACGGTTCCAAATTGCAAATTGAGGGTGAGGCTGCAGTTTTGGTCCAATATAAGGGCATTGAAGCCAAGTTGAAAGTTTTAGTTTTGTCTTCTTCCAACAGTTTCATTCCTCTTTTCGGTAGAACTTGGTTGGACAAATTTTTTCCAAGTTGGAGGCAATATTTTTCTAATTTATTTTCAATTAGCTGTGTTAAGGAGCAAAACAAGATAGAAGCGATTGAGGAAATCAAGCAACAGTATGGAGATGTTTTTGTAAAGAATTTTTCTTCTCCTATTTTGGGTTATGAGGCGGAGATTGTCATTAAAGACAAAACTCCAATTTTTAAGAAAGCCTATGACGTTCCCTACAGGCTTAGGGACAAAGTAATTAATTATTTGGACAGATTGGAGAAGGAAAACGTCATAAGCCCTATTAAAACCAGTGAATGGGCATCGCCAGTGGTGGTGGTTATGAAGAGAAAATAACGAGATAAGACTCGTTATTGACTGCAAAGTATCGATAAATAAGAAAATTATTCCAAACACGTATCCACTTCCTACAGCTCAGGATTTGTTTGCTAATTTGGCAGGCTGTACCCTTTTTTGTGCTCTTGATTTAGAGGGAGCCTATACACAGCTAGCACTTTCAAATAGATCGAAAAAGTTCATGGTAATTAATACAATTAAAGGGTTATATGTGTATAATAGATTACCTCAAGGGGCTTCGTCCAGTGCATCCATATTTCAGCAGATCATGGACCAAGTATTAAGAGGAATTGATGGCGTTTATGTATATTTGGATGATGTTTTGATTGCGGGCAAAAACTTTGACGACTGTAGGAAAAAGCTCTGTTTGGTTTTAAAAAGACTTTTAGAAGCAAACATTAAAGTCAATTGGGAAAAGTGTAATTTGTTTGTGAAAGAGTTGAAGTACTTAGGTCATGTTATTGGAGAAAAAGGGCTGATGCCATGTCCAGACAAGATTGCGACTATTCTAGATGCTAGGGTTCCCAATAACGTTACGGAGTTAAAATCATTTTTGGGGTTTATTAACTATTATAACCGATTCATTCCTCATTTGTCATCTAAGCTATTTAGCTTATACAATCTATTGAAAAAAGACGTTAAATTTGAGTGGAATGACAATTGCCAAAGGGCCTTTGTGAAAAGTAGAGAAGCGCTATTAAAAACAGATTTCCTCGAGTTTTATGACCCTAAGAAACCCATAGTTATTGTCTCAGATGCGTCTGGTTATGGTTTAGGAGGAGTGATAGCACATATTGTTGACGGCATTGAAAAGCCTATTTCGTTTACCTCATTTTCATTAAATGATGCTCAAAAATCTTACCCTATCCTGCATTTAGAGGCATTGGCCTTGGTGTGTACTATTAAAAAATTTCATAAATATTTATATGGTCAAAAATTTACTGTCTACACTGACCACAAGCCCCTGGTTGGTATTTTTGGTAAGGTGGGTAAGAACTCAATATTTGTTACAAGACTTCAACGATATACATTGGAGCTTTCTATATACGAATTTGACATACAATACAGACCTTCTGCTAAAATGGGAAACGCGAATTTTTGTTCCCGGTTCCCTTTGAAACTCTGTGTGCCCAAGGAATATGATGTAGATCGGATTTGCAGCATCAATTTCAGTGATGAGATCCCAATGGATTTTAAAACGATTGCTAATGCGACGAAAGATGACGAATTTCTTCAAAGGATAGTTTCATTCATGAGAAAAGGATGGCCTAAACGGTTGGACAGACAGTTTGTGGATGTTTTTTCCAATCAACACGAATTAGAGATTTTTGGAGACTGTTTATTATACAAGAATAGAGTGGTTATACCACGAACAATTCAGACCGGTATCCTAAAGTTGTTACATGCTAATCATTCAGGTATCGTTAAGATGAAGCAGCAGGCTAGACGATATGTCTATTGGTTTGGAATCAATTCCGACATTGAGAGATTTGTAGCTGGATGTGAAATTTGTGGCAGTATGGCTATTGTGCCGAAAGCCAAATTATTATCAAAGTGGATACCTACTACCAAGCCTTTCAGCCGAATCCATATCGATTTCTTCCATTTTAATCACTATACCTTTTTATTAATGGTAGACAGTTTTTCTAAATGGGTAGAAATAGAATGGATGAAAAAGGGTACAGAATGTAATCAAGTGCTATCTAAATTGGTAGCAATGTTCTCTCGTTTTGGTCTACCTGATGTTTTAGTATCGGACGGGGGTCCTCCTTTCAATTCATATGGTTTCAAGCAATTTTTGGAAAGGCAGGGAATAACTGTTCTGAAAAGTCCACCATATCACCCGTCTAGCAATGGTCAGGCGGAGAGATTAGTTAAAACCGTTAAAGAGGTACTGAAAAAGTGGTTGCTGGAACCTGAATTAGCAGAACTGGGATTGGAGGATCAGATTAATTTGTTTTTATTCAACTATCGCAATACAGTTTCAAGCGAAGGCTCTTTTCCTTCAGAGATGCTATTTACATACACTCCAAAGACATTGATTGACCTTATAAACCCTAAGAAAAGTTATAAATTTAATTTATCCACACCTCAAACCAATGATGAAATTGATAAAGTGAATAAGAGTGCTAGGTTGGGAGCAACAGACCACCTAGATGAATTGACTGAAGGTGATGAGGTTTGGTATAAGAACCATAATCAAAATGAACCTACTAGATGGATAAAGGCGACTTACTTACAAAGGTTTTCAATTAATACTTACCAGGTTATGATTGGAAACGCTCAAATCATGGCGCATCGGACCCAACTGAGAATATGTAGAAGTTCATCCCTATCGACACGTGCGAATGTTTTAGTTTCGGTAAGAGAGCCGGAAAGATTGCCAATGGGCGAGACACTAGAGCAGAAAGAAAGCAAGGAAGTCCCTGAACGGCCTCCCAGAACAAGAAGGAAGCGGAACGCCCAGACAGCTACGATGCCGGATGAACAATTGCGCAGATCCAAGCGGATGAGAAAACAAAACAAGAATAGTGAATTTGTGTATGCTTAATAAGATTAAGTTTCGGAATATTTAATTAGTTTACTTCGGGTAGTCTGAATTCGATACATCAATATCATCCATGAATGGTTTTGCACTGAGAATATACGATAGTTGACTTAAGTCAGTTCGATTAAATTTAAATCAATGTCGAATTATTGTGATTGTAAGAAAATGCTTAAAGGAGGAAGAGCTGTCGTGTATGCATTAGAGAGACAACACTGTAAACTGATATACTGTGGTCTGAAAATAAGTAACGCTGTTGTATGACAGTTAAGTTGTAATGGAAAAAGAGTAGAAATATAAGAGTCAGTTGTATTCGCACCGAGCTAGAAATCAGTTGTTTTATTACTAAACCCGAATAGCCAAACCATCCAGCCAGTAAGTGGAGGACTTAAAATTTTTTACATCCAAAAAAAAAAAAAAAAAAAAAAAAAATTTTCATGTTCCTCCCCCCCCCCCCAACCCACCACCCCCACCACAACCCCCCAAAAAAAACAGCCTATCCCCCCCAAACACCCCCTTCCTCAAAACGCACCCCCCCGAAACCACTCCGACCGAATACCCCTCCCATACAACATCCTCACTATCACAATAAACACAAAAACCCGTTCCACGGCCGACGACCCTGAGCGACAAGAAGCTCCAAAGGATGCTGAAGAGGAAGACCGAGGGAAAAGTGTTTACATCGCTGGGTGCGCTTGGCCGGGAGGTCGGTTCAACCGGCCAAACAGTGAAAAAGTACCTGGCGAACATGTCAGGAAGCAGAAGTCGCGTCCACTGGTTTCGGAGCTGCAGCAAATGACGCAGCGGCAGCGGCTGAATAAGATGGTCAACTCGATTTTCCCGGTGAATCGCGACGTGGCGGTGGTGATGAACCACGAGACCTATCTCATCCTGGATGGCAACGACTGGCTGGGCACTTCGTATTTTACTTCCCCCACGAAGGAGTGAGCTCCGCGGTGAAGTTTATTTCACACACCAAGTTCCCCAAGGAGGTGCTGCTGAGGCTGACAATTAGCGAGAAGGGGAAGTCAAAGCCACTCTTCTTTCGCTCCGGACTGGCCGTGAACGGAAATATTTATAGTACGAAATGCCTGACGGAAGTTGCGTCGTTCATCAAGAAATATCATAAGGGCGAAGACGCGGTGTACTGGCCGGATCTGGCATCGGCCCACTACTCGAAGCGATCGTTGGAGGAGATGGAGCGGCTGAATATCGATGCGGTACCCAAGTCGGCGAACCCGCCCAACGTCCCCCAGCAGCGTCCTATCGAGAATTTCTGGGCCAACCTTAAGAGTAAGATCTACTCTACTGTCTTAGCTATTTTTTATCACCATCCGAAAAAAGTCCATTTTTTTAACGTTAGTTGCATAATAAAGTAACGGTTATTACTGAAACAACCAGAGTGTTGATTGGGCTTGGCTTCAACAGTTTATGGATGAAACGATCGACTACGGTATCCAGCAAGATGGAGGAATCTATCGTTGTTTCCAGGAAATATCTCAGGTCCATAATCGACATGTTCGAGCTTCCAAACTGGTAACACTCTGAACCTTAACACAACAAGCTTTATCAGACTCCACAGCAACACAACCAACGTACTGGTCTTCCCCAACTGAAGACCAATACCAACCGTCTCTACATAATCTTCTAAACTAAAACTGAAAACTGAATTCTGAAACCTGACTATTATTCTAAAAAACAAGCCGAGATTGATTCCTCCCCTCGCTCCCTTTTTACAAAATCCCGACCAAAATAACAACGCCGATTGAAAAGGCCAGCCCCCTAGGCGAACATTTTCAAATTCACATTATCTTGGTTGTAACGAGCATGCCGTACAGAAGGCAATGACTTGAGTCGTTCAAACAACCACGGTTGTCCATGTAGACTGTAGAATAGCGGCTGATGAGGTGACAGATGCTGTGAAATCTACCAAGAACACGATGAACAGTTGCTTTGGTGCTTGGCTACTTTGAGCTCGTTGTGGGAGTTTGCTAAAGTCATTTCAATCCACAAGCCTGGTAAAGACCGGACCAGCAGGAAAATCTATCCCCCTTTCAGCCGCTTGTCCTCCATATCGAATCTATCGAAAAATGATTCTCTCATGTATGCAGGAGTTTGCAAACCAGAATAACGTCTTCCTTTAAGAGTGGTTTGTTTTCGGGAGGGGGCATTCCACCGTCCAGCTCTTGAGATTACTAACAAGTCCGTGGCAAACCATCCACCATGGAATTATATGACTTCGACAAGACGTTTGACAATGTTCGGCACGATGGCCTCGTGATTATGCTGCATTGATTTAACTACCAGATCAATCGCGTCAAAATCATTAAGCGTTACTAGTCGGACAGAACATTTCAAGTTTTCTTGAATTGTTCTCCATCCGACATCATCAACGTTGATGCTGGAGTCCCTGACGGAAGCCTCCGAGGATTTATTCTCTTCAACTTTTCGTTCAATGTCCCTCCGCTTCTAAGAGGTTCGCCGATGATACATTTATCATCTACAAGGGTCAAATTTTTTCGGCTCTCGCTCGGAAACTCGGAACAGATGGGCCTGAATATTCTACCTTGGTCTTTCGCTTGCCAGCAAACTGCTTTTACGACCCCACGTCGACAAAACATCCACAAAATGCAATATCCTCGTAAAATCATTGAAAATCTACCCTTTTGCTTAAGAATAAATTTACTGTTTTCAAACATATTATTCGTCCGGCTTATGCCTATGAGCCTATATTGGCAATATGCATTGCCAATCTTGAAGGGTTGACTCACCACCGCAAACTTCATGTCATCAGAATAAATGACTTCAGTTGAGTTCAGTTCCGTCTTCAATAACATTGTCACAACCCTACGGGAGGTGTCACACTTAGCAACATTGACCCTGGTTCTCAAACTGGCAACCGAGCTGTCAACCACCCACGGGCGCTGGGTGACGTTTCCGTGAGTGCGAGAATTATTCACTTGTCATCCTAAAGTGTATGTGCATAGGAGAGTCAGGGAAATCGTAAATAGAAGTGCAATTATTTAATTTCCTTTTGTTATCTATTGTAATTAAAAATATTGCGATTAGAACCAGTTTTCGACAATCACAGGACATATTAGTTTACGATATACACAGAACATATTAGTTAACGATATATACAGGTAAACACGAATGTAAAGGAAAACATGCAGATATAACCTAATTCTAAAACAATTCCTTACAGTAATTATACATATAGTACGGATGGTCGTGCAAGTACGGACAGATTAAGTAAAAACAAGAAGAACACTAAACGTAAGTACATGCAGTGAGACTAGATACAATTGAAACCCTAAACATTGAAATCATCATTTCACGATACTAAGCACAAACCCACAAACCTACACGAAGAATTTAACCTAAGATATATTGTATTATTCTTCCAAAGGGATTTTATAACATCACAACATAAAGTTACGAAATCGGAAATAAATTTTCTTCTGGTCTGTCTGATTGCTTGCGCAACAATTTTTTTTTTACACGAAAAAAGACTTATTTAAACAAAAAAAAACAGTCCCCCACAAAAAAAAAAAAAAAATAAAAAAAAAAAAAAATAATATTTTACAAAAAAATACCCCAAAAAAAAAAAAAAAAAAAATTTTTAAAAAAAAAAATAAAAAAAAAAAAACAAAAACAAAAAAAAAAAAACCAACCGGCCCCCCAAAAAAAAATTTTAAAAAAAGGGGGGTGGATTATCCTCCCCCTGTTATTAAAATTTCGTGTTATGAGGGCGGGCTCTTCGACTCCATCCATTGGGTTTATTCTGTTAAATGCTGTTTGTTGTGTACTTAAAGGGTGTATTCGATAAAAATGGCACACACATATATACTCATCAAAATTAAACTGATTATCGGATTTTCTTGAAATTTTCAGGGAATGAAGAACTACTAATGAGTTTTGATTTACAACATTTGTTTTATTCAATTTCGTCTCCCATCCCGAATGCCCGCACCTTCCTTTTCACTCCACCCATCAAATTTTGTACAACCGATTTTCCCAGTGTTTTTGTTGTTTTTACACAAACTTTCTTCAATTCTAGCTCTGTTTTTATAGTTTTGGGATGTTTGCGAAGTTCCGTTTTCATAATTAATAATTTTTCAATTGGACGAAGTTCCGGTGAATTTGGTGGGTTCATATCCTTTGGCACAAAATTGACTCCGTTGGCTCAGTACCACTCCAATACGTTTCGAGCGTAGTGGCAGGATGCTAGATCAGGCCAAAACAGAGTTGATCCTTTGTGCTTCTTAATGAATGGCAAGAGACGCTTCTTAAGGCACTCTTCCGTGTAAATCGCACCGTTTATTGTTCCGGAAGTGATGAAGGGAGCACTTATTTCACCACATCCGCAAATCGCCTGCCAGATTAGAAACTTCTTTGCAAATTTCGATAGTTTCTTCTTTCGAACATCCTCCGGAACATCGAACTTCGACTTGGCAACGAAATATTCTTGCCCAGAAAGTTGACGGAAGTCGGCCTTGACGTATGTTTCGTCATTCATCACGATGCAACCGGATTTGGTGAGCAGCTTCGTGTAAAGTTTCCGTGCGCGGGTTTTCGCAGTGATGTTTTGTTTTTCATTCCGGTTTGGGGCTTTTTGCACTTTGTAAACATGTAACCCAGCACGCTTCATGGTTTTCTGCACAAAACCGACTGACACCTTAGACTTTTTAGCGACATCTCGAATTGACATGTTTGGACGGTTCTTGAATTGTTGTACGACTTTCCTGGCCATTTTACTGTCCATTGGACCACTTTTACGACCACTCTCTTCCTTCCTTTGGACACTCCGACGCTCCTTGAAGGTTCTTATTACACGAGACACAGTTGTATTTGCAATTCCAAGCCTTTTAGCAATCCACCGGTGGGACGCCCCTGGATTTGATTGTGAGTGCACAAAATTTTCTCACGGACAATTTCTTGTTTCGACGACATGACTGGAACTACTGAATGTATAACTATGAAACTTGACAGATGTAAATAATACACTATGGATAAGATCTACTCAAATTTCTAGGTTTTTTACTCATACGATTCAAAAGTTACAGAAGATTTTCTGTGTGCCATTTTTATCGAATACACCCTTTACTGCTGGAAGAAGATTCTCTTGTGTCTCTGCTTACGATCTTGACGTTCAAAAATAACATTAAAATCTTGATCAAATCACTTTTCGGATAATTCCAGCGCTCTAGACAGGTGCAATAGATGGTAGTATTTCATTGTTATCATCATTTAATGAAGTACATGAAGTATCAATATATATTGATATATTGGTTGGTTATATATCAATCATTGGTTGGTTATATTCGCTTATTTTGATGGGTAACGCTACATATGTTTCATTCATACATAGCAAAAAAAAAAATGAAAAATAATTGAGACATTACTAGAAAAATACGGTGCACTTCTCGTTGTTATCAAAAGACACGTTTATTAATATACAGCAATTCCATAGAAAAAAGATATACGATCTCTCAGAACTTCAGAATAATTAGTAGTTTTGTTCTTTGCTCATGCTATTTTATTTCGTTATTAGGGTGGCCGTTTCTGCGTTAGGGTGGTCCAAAAATTGTTTTTTTTTAAATGTTTTTTTGTGCAAGAAATCATAACTTTTGAACCTCTGAGCCGATTTTATCAATTTAAATTGCAAATGAAAGGTTTAATTACCATTCATTTGCAATTTTAATTGATAAAATCGGCTCAGTGGTTCAAAAGTTATGATTTCTTGCAAAAAAAAGAGCATTTTTGAAAAAAAAAACCATTTTTTGGACCACCCTAACGCAGAAACGGCCACCCTAATAACTAAATAAAATAGCATGGGTCGAATATTTTTCAAATTACTTTTCAGAAAAAATAGAAAAAACCTCCTTTACTGCAACATTGATTATGAAAACCGGGATTCTTTTAGCTTTTAAAGGTTTTCATGGTCTTGGGACCTGGAAGCTTCCTAATGTTCATATTTTTTCTTGAAAAATAGATTTTTACATAACATATAAAAAAATTGGCTATGTATGTATTTTAGTTTTTGAGATAAGTTTTTTTCAAAAATAATTTGTTTTTAGGTTTTGCTGACTATCCTACTACACGTTTTCATTACTTGAAGGAACTTTCCAACCATGCGTCCCCATCATTCAGAAGTTATTTTTTTAAGTTCATTTAGCTGTTTTACATCATATAATGGAAGTCAACATCATGCATTTATTCCAAAATTTATGTTTACTATACACAATGACTTCATAAATTATTGCTTACGATTATTTTACAGTTTCACACATGTTTCTTCGCTGGCAAACGAGAATCGTTTAACGATTATATACATTTCATCTTTATTCATCTTTTTCAATTTCTTATCCATTGTTTTGTAATCATGCTCTGAATAATAGTCGTGCTGTATTTTCAAATCTTTCTTAGAAGTGGCGCATATATGTAGTTCATTTGCCGTAGTTATGAGATGGCCTTATAAACCTCGTTTTGCTGCATTGCGTTTCAATATTCCTCCCAACGCGTCGCATTGGCTTCCCGATTTATTAGAGAAAAAGTGAATATTTTTCTGACCAGGCAACTTGTTTTTCATATATTTAACACAATCTGTTGTAAATAAGCGAACTACAATATGATGGTGTTTTGTGAATTCAGCTTACTATATAGCTTGTGAACTTAAAATCTGTAGAATCATCCTTGTAATAAATAGCAAAAGGATGGATAGTGTATTGTGCATTTGCCCAATGAAATCCTTAACCTGCATCTTGTACAACAAAAGAAAAAAAATCAGAAAAATCACAAATAATTATACAATTAGTAAGTTTTAAATTATTTGTTTAGGTATTTTCAATAGCTTTCATGCTGTTCGTTGTGTAATGTTGTGCGGTAAAGTTGTGCGGTGATAAATCATAAATTTTCTACAAAAATATAGCTATAAATTCTATAGCTCTGGTGGAATATTTTCATTTCCACCAGATCCATATAGCAACGATCTGTTTGACGCCACAACTTGGGTTGCAGGGATTTAAAATGATTTTCACTAAGAAGAGAAATTAGGTCTTGACCAAATTTTTCCGTGCCTGGACAATTATCACATGTTTTCAACCAACATTTCTCATTTGGATTATTGCACATTATTTTGAGAAATAAATCATGATATGAGTTGATACCACGTGGAAATAATTTTTTGTCTGATATGGTCTTATAAATCAATTTTACATTTTGGTGGTAGATGCATACACACATAGTATGTGTACCACTCGTGGTAGCCAGGATGCAATGTTTAGGTCGGTTACTCACGAACATGGAAAACCCAATTTTTATTTCAGGAAACTGCTCTTTAAAAATGGTATAAGCAGCGGGTGGATAGTCATGAAGAAAACGAATATTTCTTTTGCCTCAGGAAGTACTAGCACACCGGTCCCAGGCTCGGTCCCAAGCTTAATGATTCGCCAGAACTCACACCAATACACTCTCATATATTCTGTCAAAATAACATAGCGAATCAAAACAAAAACAAAGATACTTGTACCAAAAGGTACTGAAAAGCGCAAGAGTGCATGGCAAGGTGCAGACTGCAAGGTGTACTTCGGAACTAGGGGTTCTACAACAGTGAACCAATTTTGAATCGCTAGTTGCACATTGATTGTTGGTCTAAGCCTCTTGAAGATTGCACAAGACTAATCTGCGATGCACGAAAACTTTACCTTCTTCCTTAGTACTAATAACATAATCTCTTTTTCCTATTATTGATTTTCAAATTGTTTCCAAAAAGTTGCAGCCTGATAACTTGAATAACATATATCGGTTTAAGAAGATTGTATATACCCGGAAGCCAGAGAAAAAGGATTTAAAAAAGTGTTACACGAGAGAGTTGACCAGAACACATGCATCATATATATTTAAAAAATATATGGTTGGCGAACCACTAAAGAGGGGGAAAGTCGAGTAGTCCCAAAAATGAGAACACGTGGCTTATGGACCATCACTTGGCTCTCAAAAAGCTGAATAAATTCATAAAAATATCTTCGGATTGATGGGGGCGCATGGTTGGAAAGTTCCTTCAAGTAATGAAAACGCGTAGTAGGATAGCAGCAAAACCTAAAAACATAGCATTTTTGAAAAAAATTATCTCAAATACATGTATTTTAGTATCGCCATCGCCAATTTTTTGATATGTTTTGTAAAAATGTCCAATCTTTCAAGAAAAAAATATAAAAACGAGGAGGCTCTAAGGTCCCGAGACCATTAAAATCGTAAAAAAAACTACAAGAATCCATGTTTCCATAATCAATGTTGCAGTAAAGGAGGTGTTTTTTTTTAATTTTTCTCAAAAGTACGATCAATTAACTTTTATTTGTTATTTTAATTGATAGAATCGGCTTAGTGGTTCAAAAGTTATGATTTTTTGAAAAAAAGGATTTTTAAAAAAGTCAATCATTTGGACCACCGTTACGAAGAAACGGCCACCCTAATAACGAAACAAAAAAATACGGGTCGAACATTTTTGATAAAGAACCAAACTATCAATTATTATTAAATTCTGAGAGATCGTATATCTTTTTTCTATGGAATTGCTGTATAATTATCGTATCCAACGTCACGAGGT
>JAHHFK020000314.1:0-185134 GCA_024533555.2 Aedes koreicus | reverse complement strand
TGAATTGGCAAAACTTTTCCATTCCAATTTCTCAACGCACAATCTCCGCATCCAACCAACAGAAGCGGCCGAGATTAGTTATTTGAGATATTTCTCCAACAACACTTGTAACAAATCACTCTCCGCTAGTGAAGGACGCGCACTGATTTCGTTTTTTGTCCGAGTTCCATTATTTGGAAATTTCTTTTCCCCAAGCTGTTGTCGTCCGCCCGATCGCCGGTACCTATTTCAATTACATCTTCTGAGAGAAAAGTTTGTCCTCATCATTGGTGTCCCTTCCCGGGGGCCGCACGTTTCCATCTCCTGCGATGATTATTAGTAAGGAGATGCTGTTTCCTGCCTTTTCGAGAAAGTTATCTTTAAAAAAGAATTCTCCGACGGAACGTTATTGAGGAAGTTCTCCTTTATGAGGATTGCCCTCACAACGGACCGGCATCGCACCGTGAATAGAATCAAACAAGTTACAATACAGTTGCTGATGGACAGCTTCGGTGAAATTTGATGAAATTTAAGCTACTAATGAAGATCGACCGCGTTCGCTTGAATCCTGCCGAGGAGGAATAATTGCAATTGTTCCGCGGTAAGGAATTCATTAATGCTGCGGTATCGACAAAGCGAGGGCCGTCTAATGATGCTTAATCGCATACCGGAATCAGTGAATTATTTACTTTGGGTGCGTGGTGAGGGTCGAGGTGATAGGCCGAGGGGATAAATCCTTCACGCGTGACCTGTGTCGGAAGTGCAGAAGCGTTGGATGATGGTGCTTAATGGCACCTGTCTTGTGTATGTGCAGCAGCACGTCGTCAGTACAAAGTTGCTTGGTTAGAATGCAATTGAGGGGAATGAAATGGTCGCAGTCCTCCTGTGTGTTTGTGTAAATGCAAAACCTCTCAGTCAGGTGTTGGATGTTGAAAGCCGGAGGTGTAAATACTTGCCAATGAGAGTGTAAGCAATCAAGAGATGCTCCCGGAAGTATTCTGAGGCTTCATCTAAGAATCAATCTAGTGGCAGGAGGTGATTAATTTTCTAGCTAGTTTGTACTTACTTTTAAACCGGAAATTGCCAAATGTTGGAAAACGAGATTGATTTTCATTTGTATCCTGGCCGCTGGCTATAATCTGAACTCATATTTGAATTGGAAATTTATTAATTCCAATGATTTAATTTTCAGTATGAATGTACAAATTACTGATTTTTTTTTTTTGAAAAATCGTTTTCGCGTGTTTTGCAAACAAGTATTTTTTACGTAGGACTACGTCTGTGTCTACTCTCTTTTACTTCCATTCTGATTCCAATTTGTTTTTTGACGTAGGACTACGTCTGTGTTTTCAATACTGGGGTACACGTTCGAATTGCGAAAATTTGGAGCGTCACGAAAAATATATAGGTTTTGAACGTTAATAACTAAGTCATTCCACGATTGATTTCCAAAATGTTTGCACCAATCGATCGGGACATTTTCTACGCTTCGATTCCAATATTTAAATCTATTGCTTTTTAACATTCTACTATTGAAATTAACGCAAATATAAGGTGATGTCTTATAATGCCGACTTTTTAGAGTAAATTTAGCAAATAAACAGTACTTTCCTAGCACAGACTTCATATTTAAGTAAGGAACGTCTCCTATGCATCAGGAAAAGATATTTAGGGGGACACGTTGGAATTTTCCTTCAGTCTTTCAGTGATCTCGAAGATGTTGAGTCAGCGCTCGGCTACGCACCGTCAAGTCGACCATCGACCGACTCTATTGCCAAGTAACATGTCTGGCCGTGACAAATTTGCAGTCGGATTGCAGCTCCCACTCGGTCGCATTCACCGTCTGCTCTGGAAGGGCACTACACCGAGTGCGTTGGTGCCGGAGCCCCCGTCTACTTCGCTGCGGTGATGGAATACCTGGCCGGTGAAGTGCTCGAGATGGCAGGAAATGCCAACCCGCGACAACAAGTAGACTAAAATCATACCACGTCACATGCAGCTGGCCATCCGCAACGACGCAGAGCTGATGAAACTTCTCCGGTGTGAACATTTCTTAGAGTGTCGTCCTTTTTGGGCCGTCCTGCTGCACAAGAAGACCGAGTGAAAATCCTAAGCTCAATTGAAATCATGTTCTCCCCGTCGTCTAAAATCTGTCCTTTATAAGACGAACCAATTAATTTGCCTATCTAAAGAGTTACTTTATTTGAAGTTTCTCTTGCGCTCATCAAAATTTACATTACCACGCACCGCTGTTAATATGGCATAGCTTTAATCGTCGCGTCCCGAAATAAGTGGTCAAGCACGTTTGGTAACCAACAAACGAAATATATGTCCATATCTCGACTCTCTTGGGATAAGGTTTTGTCCCTGAAAAGGGTATTTTTCTGTTGCATAGAGTGATGTGAATTTAACCTCCGAAACCATACAGCGTGATGATTTCATTTCCTCGCTGGTGTCTGGCGCAACTAGTGAGACCCGTCTCCTTTTGTAAAATTTGTTTCGCAATGCCCTTGTGTTACAGTCTTCCAATGTCCCGCCTTCTTTCGTGCAATAGCATCCGACACCATTACACAAGAGCTCTTAGTAGACCATTTTGATTCACTCTTACGGCAGTCGTGAAGCTGTGCAGAGGCTGTAGGAACGCAGTTGGCGGCAGCAAGCAACCTGGACGGTGCACTGGCGAGCAGTCGTTGCCCAGAGAGGCGTTGGTGAAGTTGGCTGTTGGTGCCGATGCTCCCGTCAACCTCGCTTCGAGAAACATGGCTGCTGAAGCCTACGAGTTGGCGGGAAATGCCGCCCGTGACATCAAAGAGACAAGAATTACCCCCCCCCCCCACCCCCCCCCCCCCCCCCCCCCCACCCACCCCCCCCAAAACACCCCCCCACCCCCCCCCCCCCTTTTTCCCCCCGTCCTAAACCCCCTCACCCCCTAAAAATCCACCCGCCCTCATCATTAAGAGCCACCAAATAAAGGGTGTCCACGATGAAATTGCCACACTATGAAATTGCTCTAACTTTTTAACCGTTGGGTAGAATTTAATGAAAATTTGGGTGGATTTAGCTCATAGTGCATTATTTACATCCTGCAAGTTTTAAAGTCCTGTGATCAAAACTCGCGGAAATGGAGTCGAAAGAACAGCTCGTGCGTGATAAAATCTTGCGCATTCATCACGAGAACAAGGACCTCTCGCATCGTTCCATCGCTAAAACGTTGGGAATCGCGAATTCCACGGTGTCGCGAGTGATTAAGCGGTTCGAGGAACGGTTGACCACCGATCGGAAGCCCAGAAGTGAAGGAAAAAGTATTCCGTACAACACCAAAAATCACAACCGCGTAGTTGGGCCCTTCAACCGAAATCCGAACGCCTCCGTTCGGGATGTGGCTAAGAAGCTGCACCTAAGCCAAAGTTTTGTCCAGAAGGCCAAAACTAAGGCTGGGCTTCGAACGGTCAAGGTACAAAAGGCCCCTAATCGCGACGAGAAGCAGAACAAGTCCGCCAAAACCCGTGCCAGGAAGTTGTACCTCAACGTGCTGACGAAAGTTGAATGCTGCATCATGGACGACGAAACATATGTGAAGGCCGACTTCAAACAGATCCCCGGCAACCTGTTTTTCACGGCCAAGGATAAGTTCAGCGTTCCGGAGCATGTCCGCACTCAGAAGATGTCCAAATTTGCGAAGAAATTCCTGGTTTGGCAAGCCATCTGCACGTGCGGGAAGCGGAGTGCACCTTTCGTGACCCAGGACACGATGAACGGACAGGTGTACATAAAAGAGTGCCTCCAGAAGCGGCTGCTTCCTCTCCTGAAGGCCCACAACGTCCCAACAATCTTCTGGCCGGATTTGGCCTCATGCCACTACTCCAAGGACGTGCTGAAGTGGTATGCGGACAATAAGGTCAATTTCGTGCCGAAAATGTTCAACCCTCCCAACACTCCGGAGCTCCGCCCCATCGATAAGTACTGGGCGATTATGAAGCAGCGCCTTCTTAAACGACCATAGAGAAGAGAGTAGAGACGGCACAGAAAAAAGGGTATGAATAGACACAAAAGGTAGATTCAGGGGTTGTAGAGGATTTTATAGCCGGGGTTAGGGCCAAGGTGCGGGCATTTGCATATGGACTAAAAAAAAAACAAGAAAAAAGAAAAAAAGAAAAATAAAAGTTATTTTTCAATCCCCGAAAAATTGAAGGTAATTGGAAGAAAAACCCGAATTTTGCGAATCAATTTTGTGTGTGGCAATTTCATCGTGGACACCCTTTACATTCTAAAGAGTGTACAATAGAGGTGGGCAAAATGGGTCACTATAGCGAGCGGCTCCGAACAGTTCCGCTCATTGAAGTGAGCTAGTTCTTCAGAACCGTTCATTTGCTCTTTTCGTAGCGCTAAGCTAATTCGGATCAGCGTTTAGAGATTTTTGAAAAAAAAATGTGTATTTTTCGTTGAGATATTGGATGTTTTTTTAAAAAAAAACGGTAATTACATTTTACGAAATATGTTTCGCGGTTAGCCTACTACGTTTCTCACCAACCAGTTGTTCTGCTTTGGAAAAAAAAATCCGTTCACAAGGTATAGCGTTGCAGGAATTTTCTGATGCCGATGCCGATTGGGGTTCAGCTTGCTGATTTTCATACGAAGTATCAATATTCTTCCGCATTTTGTACACGAGACCTTGGTGCGTCGCGTTGTAAATATCCACATCTCCAAAACCTTGCTTCTTAAATCGCGGAACGAGAAAGATGGCTTGAGCGATCAGTTCATTCGATTCTCTTTCCCCGAACCGCTTGATGAGACCATCTTCCAGCTCATCTACCAACTATTCGATATTTGGAGGAAGAGAATCGTTTGAATGCAATTTGATCCGTTCCCTCATAATGTGGGCAAGTACTGGGCTTTAGGTAAGAAAATAGATTTTTCTGACGAAATTTCAATCGAAACCTCATTTAAAAGGCCGAGAAGTGGGTCGAATCCAATAAGGCCAAAGTAGAACTATCCTGTTCCAGAAAGTATAAACACACCTTATTTTAACGGTCACTTTGAATATAATGATATATTTTTGCTGCATCCAACATATTTTTGCTGCGTCCTTTTGTTTGCACATTTCTGGATGACATTGCATCAAAAAAGTGCTCAGTTTTGTATTACCTATCAAAATGCGCGGTCTTACTCCGGAACAACGAAAAAAAGTATCGTGCACAAAAAGTGCACTGTGAGAGGACTCTCCTTGAGAAAATTGGTCAAGGAAGAGGGTGTAAGCGTCGAAGTGGTACGATCTGCGATTCGAAAATCTAGAGAACAGTGTACGTTTAAAGATGCGCCGAAGAGTGGTCGGAAAACCGGTCCTGTTAGTCCGGATATCGATAAAAAGATCAGGGATGCCCACAAGCGAAAACCAGCGACTTCCGTTCGGGATGTTGCGAAAAAACTAGGGACCTCGTCGAGTAACGTCATGCGTGCCAAAGAATGACTTGGGCTAAAAACATACCGGAAGCAGAAAAAACCCAAAACAGGCCGCGTCCGTGAAAACAAGGGCCCGCAAACTCTACGATTCGTTATTGTGTAGAAATTCTGGGTGTATAATAATGGACGATGAAACGTATGTGAAACTAGATTACAAAACGCTTCACAGACCACAATTCTATACTGTAAGCGAAGACAAAGACATCCCCGAAACGGAGAAGGCAATTTTTACCGAAAAATTCGGTAAGAAGGTTATGGTTTGGCAGGCAATATGCAAGTGTGGTAAAACATCTAGTCCGTACATCACAACGGAGACGATGAACACTCAGAAATACGTTGAGGAATGTCTCCAGAAGCGATTATTGCCGATGTCAAAACGAAAACAAAATTAAAAACCAATAGCTAATTCGTTTTCAATCCGTTCCAAACTGGATCGGGTATCAGAATTGGGTTGGCTTGTTGTGTGTCAAACATCAGTGTCTATGTGTTTTTCTGTAACTCTTATCGAATTGAGGTTTGCACTGACAATTAGTTCTGGTATCGCAGGTTGGAACTAGTTCCAACCCAAGTTCAAACACGAATTCGATGTAAAACTCTATAATCGAAGTCACACATTAGCAAAAAAAAAAAAGTATTTAAACACAACTCATTCCAAAAAACAACCATAAACGCGCCAGTTTTATTAAATTTTCGTTCATTCGCAGTAAATCATAAGTCATTCATTACAAATAAATTTACTTCGACTACTAATTTGTCCTCAAGGCCTAAACCAATCGGATTTTCAATATTATTCGATACCGTCTTTCAATTATTGGGATGTCCAACATTCAGTCTGATATTAAAAATAAATGTTCTCCTCAGTCATTAGAACGCCAACAATTTTCCCCAGTATCTAGTTTCATCTATTTATTTTGAATTTTCAATGGCTACCGAATACAACCCTATAACCTGCCACCGGCTCGTGGTCATGTGCACACATTCAACCACTACCCACCAACTTGAATTCTATTTGCATCCGCAATCCAAGTATGTCCACTTGAGGTGTTGACATAGAATCGTACTCCCCCTCTCGCACCACATTGAAGCATTGCAAGTCACCACCCCCACCTCGCTGGAACAACACCCATTTCCAACCCTTCTCAACGTTGCGACGAGGCAAATGTGTGCATCTATCGCGAGCGATCTCTAGACAAAGCATTATGCGCTTAATCATGGCTTAATATGTACTTCACCAGCAGCAACCTGTCTTTCGTCGAACGTTTAGTACCCGGAAGGAGCGGATGGCACCGGGAAAGACGTTTTCGAGAATGGTGATGACGATTATTATAACATGATTGCAGTCACTCGAGGGTTTTCGATGCTTGCAACCGCTGTTGATGCAGAAGATTTACGGCAAACGGCTCTCGTTCGTCGGCGTATCACCGTACGGTCCTTGAAGGATGCTTCTCGAAAGAAGGGTGCACATTTCAATGCGTAGATTCAATGGGGGGGGAGACATGTGCACTTCAATTTACAATGTAAATTGTTGCCGTTAGTACTTCAAATTTAATTGCTCGCGGAACAAATTCTTAACCCTTCCGATTGAAATTTACCTCAATTAAACGTTCGATTTGACCAACTTACCCTATAATTAATGGGCCATTGCCAGGGTCTACTGGTGACTTCGCCTTCTTTTGGCTTGAGACCGGAATTTCCCTGAAGCATCACGGCGTGGGATTCGAAAAATCTACTGAGGAATCCCGGAGCGTACACTTGGAAGTTTACGCTTTGTACTGGAATCCAAGAGAATCGATTACATATTTTCAAATTTGTTTATCAAACACCCTATTATCTTACGCTTATCGAATTGATTATCTTCCACATTCCAAACCGCACTTCGATCCCGAATGTTAGGATTGCACGATACTTCCTGCTGCTCAAAACCCCACTTGGGGAGTTGCTTGGCCGTCGTCGTCAGAACGCATCGTTCAATGTAGTGGTAGAAAATCAACCGGCTCGTCACAGTTTCGACGATATCGCCATCCTTGCCACCGATTATCTGCACCTGCCAGACGTCGTTACTGTCGCCTTGTCCTTCCTGCAAACGAACAAACACGTTAACCTTAGCTTTTATCCATCCGTTCCGGCAGTTGGTTCGTGTCCCAGCTACATACCTCTCCGTAGCACGTTACTTGCATGTGCTTTTTCGTAACCGGAGCTTGTTCCCGATGCGAGTGCAAGTTCCGCCTGGTTTGGATGTGTTCGAATCGGATCAAATCACCGTGCTTTACCAGCGTTACATTATCGACCGTTTGCTTGTTGTAGGGCTTTATCAACCACTTGTTGTTCTCGTCCTTGTGGCTGTAGGTCGTTACCTGTTGCTGTTTGGCGCCGAATCCTTTCGGATACAGGTGGTTGTGCGAGTGCAAATACCCGCCACCCGTTTTGTGATTTTTCAACGTTACAATCGCTCCGTAGGCCACCTCCCGAGGCATCGATACGTTGTACAGTGAGTTTCCCACCAAATTCGATTGGAATCCGGAACTGTAGAATCCATCCCCGCTGCCAGTTTGGTTCAGCACAGATAAGTGGATGTAGAAGAACGCTGCATACAGGATGATGGGGAGGACAATTAGGGTGATTGCGCGAGCTATCAACTGCTTAACGGTGTAGGTAATAGGTTGGGTGAGGTCACCGAGGACGTCCCACAGATCGCTAGCCGTGTGGAATCCAACCAGAAGCACAACAAACAGCCCGACGAACTTCACACTGATTGTGCAGGCCAACATTGAACCGGTAAAGCACAGCCAAATCCACCAACTTCGGGAGAAGCTCCGCTGTTGGCGTGTTAGTTTCGTAACTCGGGCCATGCCCATGACGGAAGCGGTCATAAAAAAGATCAAAGGAGGATCCAGTAGGATATACCGGTTCAAGATGAGCATACCGATGTCGAACAGAATGTAGGCAGCGGCAAAAAAGGACGCAGTCAACGAACCCGTCATGTCCCAGACGGTGTGGAACGACATCGGTACGATGGCTGCCCCAAGGGCCGTGCAGAACTAAAACGAAAGTGGGTTAAAATTCCTATCATGCTAACTATTTTTTTAAAATACTCACGATTCTCATTCCTTCATAGTGTGTCCCACTGTACTTATCGCCAGGCTTATCGAAAGGATACTTCCCATCGTACCCGGTCAGGTACCCAGACAATCCGATCAGCATCTTCCCTAGCGGTGGGTGGACATCGAAGAAGAATGTCCGATTGATGTACCAGCTGCCCATTTTCCCAAAATGAGTCTCATCCCAGCAGACGTGATCCGGAACCGTTACATTGTAGAATCGCGTTCCCAGTGTAAGCGCCAGTATCACACCGAACACGATCCACCAATTCCTACAATACATGTTAAGTGTTCACAGCATTAGTTCGAGATCGCATCGCTCAGTATTTTATGTAAATGTCAACGCGGCACGCAGTTCGAAACCGGTATTCGGCTAATTCCTATCTTGCAAACGAACGCCCTTGACTAAAATAAAATCGCCGCCGACCAGCGCACAGCATCTTCTTCAAACAACCATTGCGTAAGTGTCCAGCGCTTTGTTGAAAATGTCAAGCAAATATTTGATCGCATATCTTTCACTTTTAATCGTCGACAAATTTCATCCGGACACGTTAAATAGTACCATTTCAATGCTAAAACCTGTTTTGCGAACTCAAGCCATCAGAACTAATCCCACTATCATCATTTCAAAGATTATTTTGAACAGCAATAAATCTAACTTACAGATCCACTTTCTTCCACTCGGATGCAACGGAGGAACCATCGCTCAGCTTGCCAACGTTGGTTGTTTTCTTTTGATCTTGCACTTTCGTTTTAGCACTTTCACTTTCGATCGTCGCCATGCTGGTTCATGCAATTATCACCTCTAGAACACACTTCCTATCGCCTATGTGAGTATTGGCAATCTTCTTTGATCTTATGCTCGATCACGAAAACAAAGCTTGACGTTTCTGGAGAGATTTCGACGAGCGAAAAACAGCACACCCTCGTCGATCGATCGTTACGGTACGATTGCTTCGGCCAGCTGAATGGTTGCGTGTGAACGGACTGACTGATCGCGACGAAGCGAGTGGGAGAAGTAAGAGTCAAAACAGTGCCCATAGCATTGCGTACACGGTCGTTGAATCTACCTCTGGTTTGGGTTTGTTACGGTTATCTATTGGCTGTAAATCTGGGACATTATGTGAGACACTAAATGTTATTTCAGGTTTATTAGGAAACTCCTAGATTTAATCATCTGTTATTTATTGATTTATATTTTTTCACAAATTTTTATTTTTTTATTATTTTTTCCCCCCCCCCCACCCCCCTTTAATTAATTTAATTAAAAAAAAAAAAAAAAATATATAAAATATTTACCCGCCGTGTAAGTTTGTACCCCTTTTTTTATGTGTCTGTGGAGTGTCAATTTTTTTTTTACACTCATTGATCGGAGTGTGTGGTGTTTTTTTCACAAAAAAAAATTTTTTGTCTTATAAAGAGAGAGCCCACCATTTTTTCCCCCCCTTAATAAAAAAAAAAAAAAAGTTATTTTGACGTAGGAATACGTCTTTGTTTTCAATATAGGGGTACACGTTGCGAGTACGAAAATTTGGAGCGTCACGAAATATGCTTAGGTTTTGAAAGTTAATAACTAAGTCATTTCATGACCGATTTTCAAAATTTTTGCACCTATCGATTGCAAATCTTTCTACTCATCAATTTCATTATTAAAAACTATTAATTTTAAATAAAAAACTATTGAAATTCTTATAAATATAAAAATGAATTTTTATCGAACTGACCCTTATAGCCATAGAAACAACTTAACCGACTGGCGTGAAAATTTATATGCAGGGGCTTTTGGGACCTTGCAAGCTTCTTATGATGGTTTAAGCCCCCCTCCCCCCCTATGGAATGGGGGGCTCTCATACAAATGAAACACAAATTTCGGCATAATTCAAGAACTAATCAAGCAAATGGAACCAAATTTGGCATGTGCAAGTTTTTGAAGGCAAGAAAGGTTTCTATGGCAATTTGAGACTCCTCCCACCTTTAGAAAGGGGGGGGGGGGGGGGGCTCCCATACAAATGAAACAGGAACTTCTAATAACTCAAGAACTAATCAAGTAAATGGAATCAAATTTGACATGTGGAAGTACTTGAAGGCAAGAAATGTTTCTATGGTAGATTGTGACCCCTCCCACCTCTAGAAGGGGGAGTGGGCTCCCATACAAATGAAACAGGAACTTCTGATAACTCGAGAACTAATCAAGTAAATGGAATAAAATTTGACGTATGGAAGTTTTTGAAGACAAGAAATGATTATTTGGTAGTTCGAGACCCCTCCCACTTCCCGAATGGGGGGCTCCCATACAAATGAAACTGGATTTTTTGCATAACTCGAGAGCTAACTAAGCAAATGGAACCAATTTGGTATGTCGATGTTTTTGAAGGCAAAAAATTGTTCGAGACCCCCCCCCCCCCCCCCTCTGGAAGGGGGGATACTTTCACACAAACGAAACTCAAAATTCAACCAAACTTGAGAGTATATCATATTTATTATTCGATACATTATAAATGTTACATAATATGATTCAGATTTGCAAATCACTAAGGGTCGTTTGATGTGTGTTCATTTGCAATCACAGTCCACTGTTTGAGGCATGCGATAATTTCTGTTTGATGGCATGTGAAGTGTGAAAGTTCGTTGGTAATATTATCTTCGAATTCCAATCAGTGTTTAAAAGTGTTTCTTGCGTTCTAGTGCGATGGATAGAGTCCATACCATTCGATAAGAAGCAAATTATTTTGAGGAAGTGTAAGTAAAATGTCGCAGCATATGGGTGCAAACTATATGCGTGAGTTGCTCAACAGTGAATCAATTTCAAATCGCTAATTGCATATTGATTGTTGGTTAAACCATCTGTAATATCGTTCTTGTATATTACATGTTTATAAGAGTAACCTGTTTAGTGTATTGCACTTAATTTTTGAGCGAAACCAATTTCGAAAACCCTTTAAACAATTAGGCGACTAGAGGCGAATTCGATTGCACATTGTTACGTAAAGGGTGTCCACGATGAAATTGCCACACACAAAATTGATTCGCAAAATTCGAGTTTTCATCCGATTGCCATCAAATTTTCAGGGATTGAGAAATAACTACTAAACTTCATTTTACCATTTTACTCGTATTTTATTTACAGTCCATACGCAAGTGCCCGCACCTTGGCCTTAACCCTGGCCATAAGATTCTGCACAACCTGTGAATCAACCGTTTTTTGCATGTAAACCCATACTTTCTTCAGTTCCTCGACTGTCTTCACTACCTTAGGTCGTTTAAGAAGGTGCTGCTTCATAATCGCCAAGTACTTCTCGATGGGGCGGAGCTCCGGAGTGTTGGGAGGGTTGAACATTTTCGGCACGAAATTAACCTTATTGTCCGCATACCACTTCAGCACGTCCTTGGAGTAGTGGCATGAGGCCAAATCCGGCCAGAAGATTGTTGGGACGTTGTGGGCCTTCAGGAGAGGAAGCAGCCGCTTCTGGAGGCACTCTTTTATGTAGACCTGTCCGTTCATCGTGTTCTGGGTCACGAAAGGTGCACTCCGCTTCCCGCACGTGCAGATGGCTTGCCAAACCAGGAATTTCTTCGCAAATTTGGACATCTTCTGAGTGCGGACATGCTCCGGAACGCTGAATTTATCCTTGGCCGTGAAAAACAGGTTGCCGGGGATCTGTTTGAAGTCGGCCTTCACATATGAATACATATCGTCGTCCATGATGCAGCATTCAACTTTCGTCAGCATGTTGAGGTACAACTTCCTGGCACGGGTTTTGGCGGACTTGTTCTGCTTCTCGTCGCGATTAGGGGCCTTTTGTACCTTGAACGTTCGAAGCCCAGCCTTAGTTTTGGCCTTCTGGACAAAACTTCGGCTTAGGTGCAGCTTCTTAGCCACATCCCGAACGGAGGCGTTCGGATTTCGGTTGAAGGCCCCAACTACGCGGTTGTGATTTTTGGTGTTGTACGGAATACTTTTTTCTTCACTTCTGGGCTTCCGATCGGTGGTCAACCGTTCCTCGAACCGCTTAATCACTCGCGACACCGTGGAATTCGCGATTCCCAACGTTTTAGCGATGGAACGATGCGAGAGATCCTTGTTCTCGTGATGAATGCGCAAGATTTTATCACGCACGAGTTGTTCTTTCGACTCCATTTCCGCGAGTTTTGATCACAGGACTTTAAAACTTGCAGGATGTAAATAATGCACTATGAACTAAATTCACCCAAATTTTCATAAAATTCTACCCAACGGTTAATAAGTTAGAGCAATTTCATAGTGTGGCAATTTCATCGTGGACACCCTTTAGTCCTACGTTACATTTGCGTACAACCCCATTGGGCTGAACCTTGTAGTTTTTTAATAAGATTTATGAAAACCCGTTTAGGAGTATATTCTCCGCTTTACATTTATGATCTACTCGATCAAATTCGAATTGAAACTCACATATTAAAATGCTTGCATCTCAAAACGCGCTGACTGTAGAACAGGCACCCCAACATCCTCTGAACAATCTAAGAAGTGGTGGTAATACAAAAAAAGTTTCTCCTCCAGGTTTTAAACCACTGGCTAGTAACTTTCCGCCACTTCCGAGAACAACTAAAACCCCTGTTGTTCCAGTCTTTTGCCCAGGACGCCAACTACCAAGACATCCGGAATCTCGACCGTGTGACTCTGAAAAAATGTCTCTTTCTGGGATTGTGGAATTCATCTTCACCATCTTCGAGGTCTCACTAACAACGAGAAACCTCATCAACATGATCCTTACATTTGTAAAACCTCTCCTAAAGAAACTGTCTTCAAAATGGCCTCTTCTTGATTCGATCATATCTTTCGATGGATAATTTATCCAATGAGGTCGGGGATATGAGCGAAGCACTACAATGGAATAGTAGAAGTATTCTAAAAAAATTGGACGCTTTTAAGTTTTTAGTTCACAAATCGCATTGTGACGTATTTGCTCTCTGTGAAACATGGCTCTCTTCTGATAAAGATTTCTCTTTCCACGATTTTAACATTATTCGGCAGGATCGAGGGGACTCATATGGAGGGGTTCTGTTGGGGATTAATAAGCTCCACTCCTTTTATAGAATTGATCTCTCCTCGATGACAGGCCCTGAAGTAGTTGCATGCCAAGTGACTATTCGAGGCAAAAGTTTTAGTTTTAGTAGTGGCTCCACCTCCAAACCCTGGGAGAAAATTAGACCTCTCATTCTGTTCAAATTCATTATCATTGGTTTGCACGTGGAAAGTGGATCAAGATCCCCATGGTAGTGATCACCTGCCTATCAAAATTCCAATCACCAATGGTTCGTGTCAATCACGCTCGATCGACATTGCGTACGACTTCACGAAGTGCATCGACTGGGGTAAATACGCTGAAGCGATCATCGATGGCGAGCAATCGGTCGAAGTCCTTCCTCCGTTGGAAGAGTATCGGTTTTTATCCGGGTTAATCTTCAAGTGTGCGATCGACGCACAGCGCAGACCGGTACCTGGATCAACAATTCGCCGACGTTCGCCCACTCCGTGGTGGGATGACGAATGTACTGAGGTCTATCGTGAAAAATCAGTCGCGTTTAAAGCATATCGGAAGCGCGGTTCGCGAGATAACTACGAGCGGTACATTGCTCTTGAGCGTAAGTTTAAGAGCCTCGCCAAGGCCAAGAAACGCGGATATTGGCGTCACTTCGTCGAAGGGCTATCGCGTGAAACGTCGATGAGAACTCTTTGGACCGTCGAGAGAAGAATGCGAAATGCGTCGTCGGTGAATGAAGACCAGGAAAGCTCTTCCCGGTGGGTCTACGCGTTCGCCAAGAAAGTGTGCCCAGATTCGGTTCCGGTGCAACGTATTGCTCGCGCTCAAACCAATCGTAACGAAATGGATGCGCCCTTTTCGATGCTCGAATTCTCACTTGCTCTCCTTTCATGCAACAATTCTGCACCAGGAATGGATAAAATCAAGTTTAACTTGTTGAAAAACCTCCCAGACGTCGTGAAGAGGCGCTTGCTAAACTTATTTAATCAGTTCCTGGAAAGCAATATTGTTCCGGATGAATGGAGGCAGGTTAGAGTTATAGCTATACAAAAACCCGGGAAACCCGCGTCGGATTACAACTCTTATCGTCCAATTGCGATGTTGTCGTGTATACGGAAGCTGCTAGAGAAGATGATTCTCCATCGGCTCGACAAATGGATTGAATCTAATGGCTTTCTATCTCATACACAATTTGGTTTCCGCAGAGGCAAAGGAACGAGCGATTGTCTTGCGCTGCTCTCAACAGAAATACAGCTAGCCTATGCTCAAAATGAGCAAATGGGTTCACTTTTCATGGACATTAGGGGGCTTTTGATTCAGTTTGTGTAGACGTCCTTTCAGACAAATTCCACTAGTGTGGCCTTTCACCATTATTAAACAACTATTTGTATAATTTGTTGTCTGAGAAACATCCCAAGTAACATTGCCAAAACCATCCAGCTTTATTAAGTTTTATTAAAGTTTTATGAAAGCCACTAGAAATCAATTCGGCTTTATTATGGCAGCAAGAGATGCTAATAGGTTTCAAATTTTAGTCAGGTTTATAAGAACCTACACAGCTTCTTTACAACGATCTTAAACCCTTGACTTCTAAAATTCCTTTTACTCCTATCAAAGGTTTTATTTTGACTTTATTAACTCATAAAATGCTGTTTTGAAATGCCGTTTTAGGATTCATTCATATTATCCTATTATGGTCAGTTGAAAAAGCATTTTAAAACCATTTTGCCTCCAGTAAATGCATTAAACGGCTAACTGGCATTGAGGAAAGCTACCCAGCGACCAGATAGTTCTATAGTAGCCATTGCTAAGATAAATTGGCTTTTTTTGGCAAAACTGTGATTTCTTGCAATCGCCATATTGAAATATATGAAATAATTGAAATGTGAAAAAATAAATACACCAAATTTTAAATGTAATACAATTGAACTGTAGATCTGAGACAAACTTTGGTATTCGTTTAGATAACCTTATTGAATTCCATCAATTTTCAGGAGTTTCATGATTAATTTACCGAATATATTTCTTTCAATTTTGTTTTTGTTGTTGTAAACTCGCATAATTTTCAAGGCGCATTAATTTTCAGCTCTTATCGTGCCAATATTCACCATAAAATTTAATGCGCATATGATTTGGAGCATGATACGCTATAAAAAAAACTCAAATTGTTTTGTATATTTGGCTATCAATCATAATTTCCCGCAACAGAAGAACTTTTTCTTAGCCATTATTTACTGTTGAATGAATCAGAAGAGCAACAAAGCAAAACAACAAAAACCAACCACGATATCACCGTGAAGTTTGACAGCTGTGGCCATTCAGCCCTATGCTGGTTTTGATGGCAGCCAATAGGTTTTATGATGGTTCTCAAGTGGTCATAGCAGCTTTTACTAGAACATTTTCAAAATCTTTATGGTCTTAGAAAGGTTTTATTAATTTGTTTTCACAACCGTCTATAGAGTGGGCCACTCTGTACACATTTCGGCTTTAAAGATGCATAGAGGAGGTGTTGGTGGATAAAACAGTTTTGAATGTAGTGTCATCAACAAAGCCGGGAGGAGTGCTATACGGCTGGAATAGAACTGAAATTGTTACTTGGGATATGAGCTTTTCTCATGGGTCTTCGACAACTTCATGAATTGGCTACCCCAGGGCTCTTGTTTAAGCCCCTTTTTTAATAATTTTTATGTTAGAGACATCGATAGCTGCCTCATGGAAAATTGCACGCTAAGACAGCTTGCGGATGACGCCGTTGTTTCATTTGTAAGACCAGGGGCGAACAACCTGCAGTTACCGTTGCAGGATACCCTAGACAATTTGTCTACCTGGGCTGTAAAGCTGGGTATCGAATTCTCCCCGGAGAAAACAGAGTTAGTTGTTTTTTCTAGGAAGCGTGATCTAGCACAGATACCGCTTCAACTCATGGGTAAAATAATAACACAAAGTTTGTCTTATAAATACCTAGGGGTCTGGTTCGGTTCTAAATGTACCTGGGGAAAGCACATTAAGTATCTGCATCAGAAATGCCAGCAGCGAATAAACTTCATGCGTACTATCACCGGAACATGGTGGGAAGCCCACCCGGAAGATCTGATAAAGCTGTATCGTTCAACGATTCTGTCGGTTCTCGAGTACGGTAGCTTCTGTTTTCAATCCGCCGCGAAAACTCATATTCTGAAGCTGCAGCGAATCCAGTACCGTTGTCTTCGTATCGCGTTAGGCTGCATGAACTCAACTCATACTATGAGTTTGGAGGTATTAGCAGGAGTTCTTCCTTTATCAGATCGTTTTGTGGAGCTATCGTTCCGGTTCCTCATCCGTTGTGAGGTGCTAACTCCATTGGTAATTGAAAATTTTGAAAAGCTAATCGAACGAAATCCTCAAACTAAGTTCATGAAACTGTACGTGACTCTGGAGGTGAGCCCTTCTTCGAATGTTCCTAATCGTGATTGCTCCCAAGACTTCTCTAGTTCTACTGTAGTTTTTGATCTAACCATGAAGCAAGAAGCTCGTGGAATACCAGATCCACTCCGTTCGGTGTACATTCCATCAATTTTTGCAAGCAAGTTTGGCCATATCAGAAGTGACAGAAAGTTTTACACTGACGGGTCAAAAATAAATGATTCCACTGGATTTGGTGTTTTTAACGAAATTCATAGCGCGTCCTTCAAACTTCAAAATCCTTGCTCCGTATACGCCGCAGAATTGGCGGCTATACACTATGCATTAGAGCGAATTGCCTCTCTTCCCTCTGATCAATTTTTCATTTTTACGGATAGTCTCAGCTCACTTCAGGCTATTCGTTCAATGAGTCCGACAAGGAACTCACCGTATTTCGTTAGCGAAATACGATCTCTTTTGAGTGCCCTATCAAACAATTCCTACACCATCACCTTGGTTTGGGTCCCTTCTCATTGCTCCATTCCGGGTAATGAGAAAGCGGACTCACTTGCCAAGGTGGGCGCTATGGCAGGCGATATTTATGATCGCCTTCAACGAATTTTTTGCTATTTTCCGTCAACAGGCCTTGACCAGCTGGCAACAAAAATGGGATGCAGGCGATTTGGGCAGATGATTACATTCCATTCTCCCACAGGTATCGAAAAAATCGTGGTTAAGAGGGTTGGATATTAGCCGGGATTTTATCAAGGTAATGTGTCGTCTAATGTACAATCACTACTCGTTAGGCTCTCATTTCTAACGAATAGGGCTCTCAGACACCAATCAATGCGGCTGTGGTGCTGCTTATCAGGACATCAACAACGTTGTCTAGCATTGCCTCGATTACGAAATTGCCAGATCTGATCCTTGCGCATCCCTACGGGCCCGAGGGAAACCAGAGAAGGAAGATATTAGAGACGTGCTGGGTAAGCTGGACTTGGACTATATGGGGCTAATTTACAAGTTCTTGAAACAAATAGATGTATTCGTTTGACCCTCTCTTAGCTGTCGCTTTAACATGTCCACCTCGTCCCCTCCCCTCGTAATACCGCTTCTATTGTATCATTACAGCTTAACGCAATGCAACATCTACGCCAGACCTACAGCAACAATATAGCATCGCCAATCTGCTGTGGAAAGCCATTATTAAGATTCCTACTTCCCCATTCCTTCCTGAATCATTGTAATCCCTAACCTCGACCAAGCCCCGAGTTTTTCGGCTTTCCAAAACTAACCTAGTAAGTAAGTTATTATCGTTGTAAAAATGAATTGGAACTCGGCTCCGTTATGCCTAAGGCACTTGACCCTTATAAATAAACAATTAGGTTAAAAAAAATTCTTTTTTGTCGGTCTTTTGGAATCTGGAATGTACATTGTTACTCTTTCATCTCTGGATGGATTGTATCACCATGGAAGTAACTCTAATGACTGGCCCACAATTGATACGTTGCGGATGCGTTTGCGTGAATTTGACAGGTTTCCCTAGGTTTTCTGTCAAATTTACGTCCCCTGATACGTTGCGGATGCGTTTGCGTAAATTTGACAGTTTTCCACTAGGTTTTCTGTCAAATTTACGTCAATCCGCAACGTATCAATTGTGGGCCAGCCACAATGGTTCCGTACGAATATTTTAAATTCTTGGTATGAATATTTTCAATTCTTTAATATTACCAACCAAGACATATTACGTCGTACTGAATTCATGGATGATGTATACCAAACGTTTAATCGAATTTCAATAAACCCTTGGCTCCACACACGATTTGTTGATTTCTGCTGCAATTAGTGATTTTCCAATCGGGTCCATGAGTGACCACTCCTGTTCTCGACATCGGCTGCCTCTTCGATGAATCGCTCTCCACCGGCTTGATCGCTGACCCGTTATTATTTATTTTATTGGTGCAACAACATTACAATGAAAAAACCTCATTGACGACCCACACTCGCCATATATTGCTGCACCTGATCCTTGCTCGCTACGCTCCACGTCCTTTTGTACCGTCCGGATGGGAGATGAACACTATCTTTGCAGGTTTGATGTCCGATAGACTTGCAACATGTCCTGCCGAACGTATCCTTCTATATTTCGCCACTTTCTGGATGCTGGGTTCTCCACTGAGTTGGACGAGCTCGTTGCTCATCCTGCGCCGCCACACACCGTTCTCCTGCACACTGTCATATATGATCCTAAGCACGTGACCCTCGAAAACACCAAGTGCTTGCTTGTCCTCCTTGAGCATTGTTTACGTATCATGCCCGTAGAGAACTATCTGTCTTCCCTGATTAAAAATTACCTTAAACGAACGATATCACAAATCCTCCAACCATTTCTTTAATGGTTTGGATGCAAAATTTATTAGGGATAGCAATGTTTTGTACACGATACATTTAGTGCAAGGGTGAATCTTTTTTTTGACCGCAGTCTCTTCTGGAGCCCATAGTAGGCACAATTTCCATTGATTATGCAGCCTTTGGATTTCACCACTGTTGTCCTCGTCTGCAGTAGGTAAGAATCCGAGGTAGACGAGTTCCTACACCACCTCGAAGGTGTCCCCGTCTATCGTAACGCTACTTCCTAGGCGGCGCTGGCGTGCTCTGTCCCTCCTACTAGCATGTACTTTGTTTTGGACACATTCATCACCATTCCGACATTGAATGCTTTGCGTTTCATGCGAGCTCTGCAATCGTGCCAAAGTTTCTGCTGACAACATTCATATCATCTGCGAAAGTCGTACCTCGGCTGTTGAGCCCGGCTCTTAGAATGACACCTTACAGCGCAATGGTTAACAACAGGCATGAGAATCCATCATCTTGTCGTAGTCCCCGACGTGATTCAAACGAGCTAGAACGTTCTTCCGAAATCTTCACTTCTTAGTTTTGCAGACCGTCCATCGTAGCTTTTACCATTATTGTGAACTTCTCGGAAAAGCCATTCTCGTTCATAATTCTCCATAGCTGTGTGCGGTCGATACTGTCGTACGCCGCCTGGTATTCACGGTATTTTTGGAGGATATGTCGTATACTGAAGTGTCATTTAGGATTGTGATCGCTTGATACTTCTGACACTCCAACTTTACGTTCTTTTTGTAAATGGGGCATATAACCCATTTACAAGAAGGGCGTAAAGTTGAAGTGTGCTATATGCTTCCGCTACTCCGGAAGCTGTTTGGTTTCCCAGATTCGGACTATCAGCCGACAGATGGACAGCTTCTCCGTGCCCATCTTGATGAGTTCAGATCCGATACCATAGATTCGGTTTTTAAGCAAGTTGAACCTGATCCGGTCAGCTCCTGGAGCCGTATTGCCACACGAAAGGAGCGCGAGAGAGAGTTCTACCATTGAGAAAGGTTGGCTGTTCTCATCTCTCGAATTCGTGGTTTTGCGAGGAAACATCCATGCAGGCACAGAATCTGGACAAACTTTTCGCGCGAACTTGAGAATTCATTGGTCCGAATACTCCTTATTCCCGTTGTTCGTAGTTCGGTTACGAAATCCTCACGCCATATTCCAAAGAGTGTTCATTGATGTTTCTCGCGATAGCCCATCCACGAATTGTCGCCAGTTTCCGCGTTTCTTGGCCACGATGACGCTCTTAAATTCGCGTTCGAGTGCCGTGTACCTTTCGAAGTGCTCAGGTGTTCCACGTCTACGCATAACTCTAAGCGTGTCGAACTTTTCAAGGTAAACCTCGGTGCATTGCTGATCCCACCATGGAGAAGGAGGTTTCCTGCAAAATGACGTTCCTGGAACTGGTCGAGTTTGAGCTTGAAGCGCGCTGTCCAAGACCAGGTTGGAGAGGAAGTTATATTCCTCCAGCGGTGGAAGCCCTACTACCGTTGTTAGGGCTTCATCTATTGCTGTCTTGAACCTTGTCCAATCGATACTACGAGTTAGATCATACGTGACGTTGATGGATTCCGGCGGATTGAACCCGGTGGCAACCGAAATTTTAATAGGCAAATGATCACTGCCGTGGAAATCCTGGATCACATTCCACGTGCAGTCCAACGATAATGGATTCGAGCAAAGTGTGAGGTCTAATACTGCCAATTGAGGATGGACCAGCCAAACGTGTTACTTCTCCATTGTTAAGAACTGTCATATTGAAGTTGTCACAGAGGTCATATATCAGGGAAGACCGGTTGTCATCGTACAGTTTTCCCCAGCCTGTACCGTAGGAGTTAACATCTCGCATGATCAACCGTGGAGCAGCAATGACCGAACAAATATCTGAAAGTGGTTTTCGGTTAATGGAGGAATATACAGAGAAGCAATGCAAAGGCTTTTATTTTTAATAGCAGCCTGACATCCCTGATTAAAAATTACCTTAAACGAACGATATCACAAATCCTCCAACCATTGCTTTAATGGTTTGGATGATACCCCAAATAGGTCGTTAAGAAAAATAACCATACAAAATTTATTAGGGATGCGACAACTTCAATACCTGGAGTTTGAGGAAAATTCACTCTATAGAAGACGTAGCACTTTTTGATCCCCAAAAGTACTTCCCCTCCACGCGAATCCTCACGATCAAGACGAATTATATTGAAATCATGAAAAGGAAGATTGATTTCGGAAGAGAGCCATGTTTCACAAAGAGCAAATGCATCACAAACGGTATTGTGAGCTAAAAATTTAAAAGATTCCAATTTTGAATAAGACTTCGACAATTCCACTGCACAACAGTGATCAAATCCCCGACCTCTTTTGGCAAATTATCCATCGAAGGAAATGATAGCTGCAAGGAGGAGCCACTTCAATGTTAATTGCTTCAAAAAAGTTTTCACAGTGGGAAGCATTGCCATAACAATGCTTTTAAAAGGGTCAGACATTTCGAGGTTCTTGAAAATACCTCCCACAATATCATCAAATGAGAACAGCCCAGATGAAGAGGAGGCTTCTGTTCTTAAAATCGGAGCATCAGAGGTTTTTTATGTCCCCGGGAGAGATGGGAAATCCTGTGTGTAGTTGGCACTACGAAATCCAGGAGGAATAAGATTATCCTTCTTCCCACCACTCTTTGAATTGGGCAAGTAAATTTGGGACTTCAGTTCAGCTACTTTCCGTGCTCGGATGCGTCTTCGCTTCCGTGAAGCACCTTCCGGAAAACTGAAAGATGTCCCCTCCTCAACCAAGTCCGAATCAGACTCGTCATCTGACAGAGGAGCAAAAGGATTTGTATTGATATCGGGTGCCGAGGCTTTCTTAAGCATTTCTGCAAAAGATTGCCTTGAACGTTGTTTTAGAGAACGTGCCAATTTTCCCCCGCGTTGTTTGTACGCCGGGCATGACGAAAGAGCATGCGGTGGAGTTCCCTGGCAGAAA
Organism: Aedes koreicus; assembly: GCA_024533555.2. Taxonomy (NCBI): domain Eukaryota; kingdom Metazoa; phylum Arthropoda; class Insecta; order Diptera; family Culicidae; genus Aedes; species Aedes koreicus. Next base: position 162,807 of record JAHHFK020000314.1, on the reverse strand, counting down.
ACGCATTTCAATGTGTTATCTGCACAGGGACCAGCCTCATGTTTCTCCCCGCAAGTTGAGCAGCGTGCCTTGTTGCCACAATGGGAGGCCGTATGTCCTATCTGCTGGCAGTTTTGGCAAGTACTAACAACCGCACAGGTAGCCGAAGTTTTCCCAGTTCTATGATGTGAGGAAGGGCAGAGCCACCCGAAACGAGTCTGTGAACGGGTCGACATTTCTTTTACGAGCAATTTCTACCGCTTGTGGTTTCTTCTGAGATAGTTTCGCATTATTTTCTGCCGCACCCTGTATAAAAGGATACTGTCGAGCTGGAAAAGACACGCACATTTTAGTGCACCAAAGCGTAACAAAGTTCAGGAAAACAGTACGAAGAGGACGGACGGATTACAAAAGAGATGCGAGGTCTACTATATTCAATCTATCCTACGAGCACAATCAGTACTATCAAGTTTCCTGGAAAATGATTTGGTTAGATATATGGTAAGAAATTCAAAGAATGCCCTCCGAAGAAAAAGTTTTGCAAAAATCTTGAAGTTTGATACATCGCAAGCCAGGTTTTGGAAAAGATTTGAATATGGCCACTCTTCCGGAGTGACCCGCAGGGCCTCCCTAAGTGGCCGGTATGGTCCCCGAGCAGCACACAACCGTCTAAAAAAGCAACAGCAACCTGATTATGACTAGAATGAATCACATATAAGTGAGCTCAACTCATTTGCAACAGATGTGCTACTACAGTCAGACACCCTCAGAATGTCCTCCGAAGACCTAGTTTGGCAAAATCATGATGTTTGGTATGTCGCAAGCCAGGTTTTGGAAAAGATTTGAATATGGCCTCTTTCCCAGAGGAACTCGGATCCGCAAGAGCTTCTTAAGTGGCCAGTATGGTCAGACACTCTCAGAATGTCCTTCAAAGACAAAGTTTTGCATTATCATGCAGTTTGAAATGTCGCAATATTTGAATATTGCCTCTTTCCCGGAGGAACTCGGATCCCGCAAGAGTAAGTGGCCAGTTATCAGGAATTTTCAAAAAACCCCCCCAAGAAAAAGTTTTGCAAAATCATGAAGTTTGATATGTCGCAAGCCAGGTTTTGGAAAAGATTTGAATATGACCACTTTTCCGGAGGAACTCGGATCCCGCATGGCTTCTTTCAGTGGCCAGTATGGTCAGAAATCCTCAAAATGTTTTTTAATGACCTAGTTTTGCATGTGTGTGTGTGTGTGTGTGTGTGTGTGTGTGTGTGTGTGTGTGTGTGTGTGTGTGTGTGTGTGTGTGTGTGTGTCTGATGAGTCTGACGTTGCCTGTATCCCCCGGATTCCACTGGAAGTGACTACTTCGGGAGGAGGCTGTGCTCATGCACTTCTCTTGTTGCCAGGCCTAGCTAGTCGCGCTAGTTCGCTGATCTCATCACCATAAAACTTCTGCTGCTGCGCACTCCGGTTGTAGATGTACTACTCTTCTTGTTGACCAGTTGGATGCCGAGGTCGGTCCAGCGATTCCGGTTGGAGGGTGACTTCCGGTTCACTGGCGCCCCGACGACCCTAAACTGGCGGATTGTCACAATCGGTGCTACTCGGCATACTCCCCGACGGTGGAGATAGCCTACTCCGGCAGAGGGTTCCCCGACGAACGAATATCTCCCGAAACCGTTAACGAACGCGATATGCTTACTTCAATGTTGTCCGTTAGTGTCGAGGTCGGTCCAGCAATTCCGGTTGGAGGATTGCTTCCGTTTCCCTGGTGCCCCGACGACTCATGCCAGTGACTCGCTACGGACTACTCAGAATAGTCCCCGACGGTGGATCCATCCTACTCCGACGAAGAGTTCCCCGGCGGTGGAAGTTCTTCCGAAACCAATGCAATCCGGGCAGATGTCTAGGTCGGTTCTGTGGTTCTGGTTGGAGGATGACTTCCAGTCCACAGGCGCCCCGATGACCAGTTACCGGTGCTTCTTCACGATCTACTCAGACTAGTCCCCGGCAGTGTACTCCGACGGAGAATTTCCCGACGACGAAAGTTCTCCCGAAACCGTTTTCTAGATGCTGATACGTGACGCTCGGTCTAGTCCCCGGCGGTGGATCTAGCCTACTCCGGTCGTGCCCGATGGTGCACTTTTTCTTCTCTCATACACATGCTGGCGAGTACCCAGGTCGGTCATCGACTCAAAACCTGCACTGCTACATCACTTGTCGCTGCTCCTCTCGCCAACTTCGTTGCAGTGCAGACATAATCTGAACGACTGTTCTGTTCACCGCGTCCCATTTTTCTTCGTCAGCACATATTTTATGAACAATGTTGTCCACGTTTACGTCGTCACCGACGATGAATCTCATGCTGTTTCGCACGTTCTCGAACCGCGGACATTCGAAAAAAACGTGCTCAGGTGTTTTCTCTGCATAACCACACGCGGTGCAGGACGGCGATCTCGCGTGGCCGAATCTGTTTAGATACTTCTTGAAACAGCCATGACCGGACAGAAACTGCGTCATGTGGAAATTTACATCACCGTGTGGTCTGTTCACCCACCTCGACAGGCATGGAATTAGCCGGTGCGTCCATCTGCCGTTATCAGCGTTGTCCTTCTGCTGCTGCCACTTCCTTAAGGTGTTAGCTCGGGCAGTTATTTGGACACCTCTTGTGCCTCGGTCTCTATAGCACTCACTATCTTCTTGTAGTAGAAGATTTATGGGGATCGTTCCAGCTATCACGTAGACTGCCTCTGACGAGATAGTTCGATACGCACTAGCCACCCGCATGGCCATCAACCTAAACGTGCTGTTAAGCCGAGATCGGTTCCTTTCCGTCTGCAGTGCCGTCACCCACACAGGTCCCGCGTATCTGAGCACAGATGTGGACACACTCGCCGGTAATCGCTTCTTACTGCTGCTGATCGCTGAGTTGTTGGGCATGATCCGAGATTATCTTTGCGGCCCTTTCAAATGCGTAGTCTACGTGGCTATTAAAGTTTAGCCGATCATCTATCATCACCCCCACGTGTCTGACTTCTCGCTTAGAGTCGACGATGCACTCGCCGACCGAGAGTCTCGCCTGCTGCCTTGCTTTCCGGTTACACATCAGTACCACCTCGGTCTTGTGATGAGCTAACGCCAGTTTCTTCTCACGCATCCAGTCTTCCACAGTATCTATCGCTTCCGTGGCGAGTACTTCTACTTCCTCTCGAGATTCGCCTACCACTAGGAGCACAACGTCGTCCGCAAACCCGACAATCTTCACGCCTCTGGGGAGGCGCAGCCTCAAGACTCCATCATAAAGGGCGATACGGTCAAAATTTGGTCAATATCAACTTGACGTTCAATTTTGCATTTAAAAATCCTGAACACCCCTAATTTTGAAGGTGTGTGTGTGTAGAATGTTGCTCCTATTTTGATTTTGGAATTCACTCTTCAGTTGTCAAAATGCCGTCCAAGCAAGAAGAGCAGCGTATCAAAATTTTGCTCGCGCATCGCGAAAATCCGAGCTACTCGCACGCAAAGTTGGCAAAATCGCTAAAAGTTGCCAAATCAACCGTTACAAATGTAATTAAAGTGTTTGGGGAACGTTTGTCGACAGCCAGGAAGTCTGGATCGGGGGGAAATCGAAAACCGGAAGCCGCTGAGACGACAAAGAGAGTTGCCGGTAGTTTCAAGCGAAACCCTAACCTATCTCTCCGAGATGCCGCAAATAAGCTGGGTGTTTCGTCTACAACCGTGCATCGAGCCAAAAAACGAGCCGGACTATCGACTTACAAGAAGGTAGTGACTCCAAATCGCGATGATAAACAAAATACGACGGCCAAAGCGCGATCCCGGAGGCTGTACACGACGATGCTGACAAAGTTTGACTGCGTGTTAATGGACGACGAAACCTACGTCAAAGCCGACTACAAGCAGCTTCCGGGACAGGAGTTTTATACGGCAAAAGGAAGGGGAAAGGTAGCAGATATTTTCAAGCACACGAAACTGTCAAAGTTCGCAAAGAAATATCTGGTTTGGCAAGCCATCTGTACCTGTGGCTTGAAAAGCAGCATTTTCATAGCTTCCGGGACTGTCAACCAAGAAATTTACGTGAAAGAGTGTTTGAATAAACGTCTGCTGCCTTTCCTGAAGAAACACGGTTGTTCCGTACTGTTTTGGCCGGATTTGGCATCTTGCCATTACGGTAAAAAGGCCATGAAGTGGTACGCCGCCAACAACGTGCAGGTGGTTCCCAAGGACAAGAACCCTCCCAACACGCCAGAGCTCCGCCCAATTGAGAAATACTGGGCTATTGTCAAGCGGAACCTAAAGAAGACCAAAAAAACTGCTAAGGACGAGCAGCAGTTCAAGGCAAACTGGCTTTCTGCGGCGAAGAAGGTGGACAAGGTGGCTGTACAAAATCTGATGGCAGGGGTCAAGCGTAAGGCCCGGCAATTCGGATTTGGAAAAGCGGAAGCCTAACTGAATATTTTTCCTGAATTTTATACTAATTGAACTTGAAAAAGAAATTTAATTTGATTTTTTAAATAAACGATTTCACCGATTTACACGCGTTTTCCCTTGACCAAATTTTGACCGTATCACCCTCTAGCACTCACTATCTTCTTCTAGTAGAAGATTTATGGGGATCGTTCCAGCTATCACGTAGACTGCCTCTGACGAGATAGTTCGATACGCACTAGCCACCCGCATGGCCATCAGCCTAAACGTGCTGTTAAGCCGAGATCGGTTCCTTTCCGTCTGCAGTGCCGTCACCCACACAGGTCCCGCGTATCTGAGCACTGATGTGGACACACTCGCCGGTAATCGCTTCTTACTGCTGCTGATCGCTGAGTTGTTGGGCATGATCCGAGATTATCTTTGCGGCCCTTTCAAATGCGTAGTCTACGTGGCTATTAAAGTTTAGCCGATCATCTATCATCACTCCCAGGTGTCTGACTGCTCGCTTAGAGTCGATGATGCACTCGCCGACCGAGAGTCTCGCCTGCTGCCTTGCTTTCCGGTTACGCATCAGTACCAGCTCGGTCTTGTGTTGAGCTAACGCCAGTTTCTTCTCACGCATCCAGTCTTCCACAGTATCTATCGCTTCCGTGGCGAGTACTTCTACTTCCTCTCGAGATTCGAGATTCGCCGACCACTAGGAGCTCAACGTCGTACGCAAACCCGACAATCTTCACGCCTCTGGGGAGGCGCAGCCTCAAGACTCCATCATACATAGCATTCCAAAAGGTCGGACCGAAGATGGAACCCTGTGGGACGCCCGCTGTGACGGTTGCACATCTTTTTCCGGTGTCCGTTTTGTATATCAGTGTTCTGTTCTGAAAGTAGTTCCTCAGGACCCTACAGAGGTACTCGGGGGCTCTTACTCTGTGCAGCAAGTCGGCGATTGCAGCCCAACTAGCACTGTTGAAGGCAGTGCAAGTTTGTGTGTGTGTGTGGGGGGGGGGGGGGGGGGGGTCTTACAATCGCTGCCGCTTGCATTCTATTCCGTCGCATCTGGTGCGTTGTATGCCACATCATATAAGCCCCAGCTGACTATATGCCACACAATGCGACTCTATTAAATTACAGTAGGATCGCTCGCCTAAGTGGTAAGTTTCCGGTTTTGAACTGCAACAAGTATATTCAAAAATTACGCAAAGTCTCCATTTACTATAACCGCGGAATTTTCAACAAATTTATACTTATTAAGCATCCATATTGGTCATCAAAATTGACGGTTAGGATTGTCTACTAGTTCTTTTTATAAACTGCAATATCTGGTGAAGTGTAATAAGGGTTCAGTCTTACCATCGGTAAATTAATTCGGGTTTGCATTGATAGGGATGATTTAAATGGTCTGGAAGGTTTCCGCATGAAAATGTAGAGCACGCTTGTTGTGGGAAGAAGAAATAAATATTGTTTTCACTTACCCCATTTACTCACTCGCCCCACTGTACCTTAATGCAAAAAAAAATAGATTTCAGGTTGCAATGGTCCGCAAATACAAGCCAAAAATAAAACGAAGATTGATTCGGTAAACATCCGAACAGCCCTTGTTGCGATGAAATGGTCATTGGGAGCTGCTACGCGCGATTTTGGCATTCCGCGTACTACGTTATTGTTCGTCGAGTGGCTCTGTTGGGAATGCGCGTCCTTCTGGCTGGATATACTAATCTTTGTTTGTCCAGTTTCTAAAACATTTCCAAAAGGTTACGAGATGCTCTGCTGATCAACCGGTTTTGCTTTTGTTGGACAATCATGAGTCCCATCGTTCATTTGAAGCTTTGTTGTTTTGCAGAGCAAACGGAAAAGTTGTTGTTTCCTTCCTTCCGCACTGCTCGTACCGTCTCCAACCTCTCGACGTGAGTGTGTTTGGTCCGTTCAAAACAACCATGAACAATCAAGGCCAAAACTTCATGCGAATGCATCCGGGAAGACCAATCACGATAAAGGACATTCCAGCAATAGTTAGTCGTGCGCTTTGAATTGGTTGCACGGAAGTCAACATAAAATCAGGTTTTCGCACCTTCGGCATTTGGCCGTTGAACCCTGATATTTTTCAAGACATCGACTTTCTTCCAAGCACAACAGCTCATAGAAAATTCGATGAGAATCTCGCTAAGCAAGATGCGGAATTACATGTGAGTGTTTCGCTCAACAAGTCCAATCCACCCATTAATCCTGCAACACCGTGATCGTCCAATGAAATGTTGCAATCGATTGAGGCATAACCCGAAGCACTGCCGAGGAAAAATGTTGCGCGCCGAGGCAGGAAGCCAGGTCAAACGACTATCTTGACTGAGTTCGTCAAGAAAAGCAAAACAAGTTGAAGCGACCAATCGGATGGGCACCGAAGAAGAAGGTCCCTCCAGCATCATGCAGTGGTGAACTACTTCGAATGCCATTGAAACGTACATCGAAGAACTAACTAAAAAATGAGAAGAATGATTAGTAATTTCCATTTAAAGGGCGAACATGAAATTATTGCGACACCGAAAATGTCATGCCAATTTTCTTATAACGTTTAGAAGCAAACCAAAATTTTAGGGTAGCTTTATACATATATTTACTCAAAAGAAAAGTTAATCGATGGAGCCTTGAGTGTAAAATTGAACGCATTTTCGCTTGATACCCTCCATCAAAATCTTTACAGTGTCATCCGGTACCAGTTTCTCAGTTTTTTTTCTTTCATTTTCTTAACATGTCCTTCTCGTCTTTGACTGTCTTCTTGCTCTTCCGAAGTTCCCGCTTCATCATTGCCCAGTACTGCTCCACTGCTCCGGACAGTTTGGCGGATTCATGTCCTTTGGAACAAAATGGACAGAATTGGCCTCATACCACTCCAGGACACTTTTAGAATAGTGGCATGATGCCAAATCTGGCCAAAATAGCGGAGCTTCGTCGTGCTGCAGCAAGAACGGCAAAAGGCGCTTCTCGAGGCACTCAGATTTGTAGATCTCGCCATTTACTGTGCCCTTTGTCACGAAAGGCTCACTCCTCAGTCCGCAAGAGCCGATCGCCTGCCAAATGAGATATTTGGAGGCGAACTTCAACATTTTCTTCTTCTTAAATTTGTCGTCCACATAGAACTTGCTCTTGCTGGTGAAAAACTCCAACCCCGGAATTTGCTTAAAATCCGCTTTTATATAAGTTTCGTCGTCCATCACACAGCAGCCATATTTTGTCAGCATCTTCTCGTAGAGCTTCCGTGCCCGAGTTTTAGCTGTCGATTGTTGCCGCTCATCGCGGTTTGGGAAAGTCTGTACCTTGTATTTATGTAGTCCAGCTCTCTTCTTTGCATTCTGGACGTAGCTCGGCGACATGCCGATCTTTTTAGCCAAATCACGGCTTGAGACGTTGGGATTTGCTTTAATCATCCGCTTCACCTTTCCCTCCGTCTTTTTGTTCTCCGGTCCCGGTTTTCTTCCAGCTCCTTTGCCGTGGTCCAACGTCAACCGCTCCTGGAACCGCTTCAACACTCTGGAGACGGTTGAATGGTGAATGTTCAACATTTTTTGCCAACTGCCGGTGCGACAGGTCAGGAAATTCCAGGTGTTTGGAAAGAATTTGTTCTCTCGACTCGCGTTGGTTCACCTCCATTTTTGTTGAATCGAAAAACACGACTTCGAGTTTGACAGCATGTGAACAATACACATCAATGAGAAAGTGTGCAAAATTTGGTTGATTTTTACCCAATGGTAAAAAAGTTATGCCCTGTTGAATGTGTCGCAATAATTTCGTGTTCGCCCTTTAGTTCCAACTACCTTTATTGCTTATCTTGCCACTGTTGTAATTAGGTATTCCACTAAACAGCTCACACTCTCCAGGGTACATCGAAGAGCATTCAAAAAATACGTCAAGGAAGACAGTGACGATTATGATTTAATTTCCATTGCGATTGTTATTTTTTTCTTACTCTCCACTTTTATTTTCAAAATATGAACTATGGAATTTTAATTCTATTGATGGAATAAATGATTATTTTCGATGGAGCCGGAGTTAGTTAGTTCAATAACAATAAAATCGCATTAAAATTGAGGTGGTCTGAATTGCTCCACACCTCGGTCTGAATTACCCCACGTGCTTGGATTTTTTTTTTTAAATGGGTTTTCGCAGATCGACGTTAACATTATAAATTTCTTCTCGCGATTTATTTTTTTTTGCCCAAGAGTGTTGCCAACCAAAAATTCCATCAAGTATTGTCGTTTTACTTACATTTTTCTGACCTTTTCATTCATTACTTTTCATATTGCTTAGGTAGGTCTAAATTGCCCCACCCTCTCCTACATATTAATTTCTTTAGAAATCTAGACAAAATCGTCAAAAGGTCGAAAGTAACAATTGTAAACAATAACTTATAACGTAAATTTCCTGGAAACGCCAGGTTGCTAACACCCACTACCGACGGGAAGGTAATAACTCCCTGTATCTGTTTCTGGTGCTATTTTGTTTGTGGGAGCAAGCATATCCCAGAAAAATACGCTAGAAGTCATTGCTTACAAATGTTACATTCGACCTTTTGACTATTTTGTCTAGAAATGTAAAATATCACCACAGTTTCTTACAACTGGTCTAACATGACCGATACTAGATATGCATTAGAAATGGGTAGGAAAACCCAATTCTCGCGAACGAGTTCATAGCCCACCATCGCCGTCCGCATTGATGTCCCTTTCACCGTCGAGCGAAAGCTCTCGGTTGCACATCGCTTGCGTAAGAAAGAGACAACCAGTTGTTTCCACCCGTGGGCGTGAAGCGCCATGCTGGCACTCACCGTCGTTCAGATCGGCGCACGGTTTTTGCGGCATAAAAGAGAGAGAGAAGGGGGTAACCCACACCCGGCGTCGTTGTGCGAGCGTCAAAAGCTGATGCGTAACCATGCGTTGCCATGGTTTCCGGAATTTGTTTGTTTGACCGTATGGAAAATTATTCTCGAATCGAGTTCACGTGAAACCAGTGGTGATTTGTGTATTTTCTACGAAATATTGAATTTTTCAACAATCCAAACCGAAAATGTCGAAAGAATCCGTATCGCGGAACGTCGCGGAAACCCTTCGGCGAAAGTTACGTGCGCAACGGGCGCTGGCTCGCGAGTTGCGTCTTCCCCCTCCAACACCGACCAATCCTCCGGAAATCGACGATGCGCCGGAGTGCTCTGTGCCGATCGCGAGTGACACCGTGGCCGGTGTAAAGGCCAAGCTCGGGTTGATTGATACGTGCTTTCCGGAAAATCCTTCTCCCGCGTACGAAGAGATTGTGTGCTTTCCGGAGTCGTACAAACGGCTGGGCACGAAGGAAAAATTGGTTCTGTTATTTGCGGAAAACTTTCGGCGTCAGTACAAGGAAAGGTTTCCGCACCGGAAACCGTTGATCCTTGCGCTGCCGAACGAGTGCGGTGTTCAGAAGTTTGTGTGCACGTCGCTGAAGCCATCGGTTTTCCTCTTTCCCGACATGATCGGGTCGTGGGAGGAAATTGCATCGTTCGTGGCGGATTACATCGTCTACGAGCCCCTGCCGGATCCGATTAATATGGTGAGTGGATTTGATGATTGATTCTACATTGGGTTGGCAGAGTTTTCTATCGCATTATTTGAAGCGATGAGGCGATGTTTGTGAATACGCTATGGATTTAAGCCATATGAAGGAATTTCGGATTCTGTTTACATTTGGTTTTCTGCACACAAAGATTGAAACGATCTGTGAACTCTTGAAACTTCTACACAAATTAACGCCAAACGATTGGAGATTCCCGAAATGGTTGGATGATATTTGTCTACATGAAAATACTTCTCTAATTTGATTATGTTAATAAATTGCACGAGTGTGTCTTAAAATGTAAAAATCATTCGGAAAAGTCTCTTTTTTTTTTTTTTTTTTTTGTTTTTTGTTGTTGTTGTTGTTGTTGTTGTTGTTGTTGTTGTTGTTGTTGTTGTTGTTGTTGTTGTTGTTGTTGTTGTTGTTGTTGTTGTTGTTGTTGTTGTTGTTGTTGTTGTTGTTGTTGTTGTTGTTGTTGTTGTTGTTGTTGTTGTTGTTGTTGTTGTTGTTGTTGTTGTTGTTGTTGTTGTTGTTGTTGTTGTTGTTGTTGTTGTTGTTGTTGTTGTTGTTGTTGTTGTTGTTGTTGTTGTTGTTGTTGTTGTTGTTGTTGTTGTTGTTGTTGTTGTTGTTGTTGTTGTTGTTGTTGTTGTTGTTGTTGTTGTTGTTGTTGTTGTTGTTGTTGTTGTTGTTGTTGTTGTTGTTGTTGTTGTTGTTGTTGTTGTTGTTGTTGTTGTTGTTGTTGTTGTTGTTGTTGTTGTTGTTGTTGTTGTTGTTGTTGTTGTTGTTGTTGTTGTTGTTGTTGTTGTTGTTGTTGTTGTTGTTGTTGTTGTTGTTGTTGTTGTTGTTGTTGTTGTTGTTGTTGTTGTTGTTGTTGTTGTTGTTGTTGTTGTTGTTGTTGTTGTTGTTGTTGTTGTTGTTGTTGTTGTTGTTGTTGTTGTTGTTGTTGTTGTTGTTGTTGTTGTTGTTGTTGTTGTTGTTGTTGTTGTTGTTGTTGTTGTTGTTGTTGTTGTTGTTGTTGTTGTTGTTGTTGTTGTTGTTGTTGTTGTTGTTGTTGTTGTTGTTGTTGTTGTTGTTGTTGTTGTTGTTGTTGTTGTTGTTGTTGTTGTTGTTGTTGTTGTTGTTGTTGTTGTTGTTGTTGTTGTTGTTGTTGTTGTTGTTGTTGTTGTTGTTGTTGTTGTTGTTGTTGTTGTTGTTGTTGTTGTTGTTGTTGTTGTTGTTGTTGTTGTTGTTGTTGTTGTTGTTGTTGTTGTTGTTGTTGTTGTTGTTGTTGTTGTTGTTGTTGTTGTTGTTGTTGTTGTTGTTGTTGTTGTTGTTGTTGTTGTTGTTGTTGTTGTTGTTGTTGTTGTTGTTGTTGTTGTTGTTGTTGTTGTTGTTGTTGTTGTTGTTGTTGTTGTTGTTGTTGTTGTTGTTGTTGTTGTTGTTGTTGTTGTTGTTGTTGTTGTTGTTGTTGTTGTTGTTGTTGTTGTTGTTGTTGTTGTTGTTGTTGTTGTTGTTGTTGTTGTTGTTGTTGTTGTTGTTGTTGTTGTTGTTGTTGTTGTTGTTGTTGTTGTTGTTGTTGTTGTTGTTGTTGTTGTTGTTGTTGTTGTTGTTGTTGTTGTTGTTGTTGTTGTTGTTGTTGTTGTTGTTGTTGTTGTTGTTGTTGTTGTTGTTGTTGTTGTTGTTGTTGTTGTTGTTGTTGTTGTTGTTGTTGTTGTTGTTGTTGTTGTTGTTGTTGTTGTTGTTGTTGTTGTTGTTGTTGTTGTTGTTGTTGTTGTTGTTGTTGTTGTTGTTGTTGTTGTTGTTGTTGTTGTTGTTGTTGTTGTTGTTGTTGTTGTTGTTGTTGTTGTTGTTGTTGTTGTTGTTGTTGTTGTTGTTGTTGTTGTTGTTGTTGTTGTTGTTGTTGTTGTTGTTGTTGTTGTTGTTGTTGTTGTTGTTGTTGTTGTTGTTGTTGTTGTTGTTGTTGTTGTTGTTGTTGTTGTTGTTGTTGTTGTTGTTGTTGTTGTTGTTGTTGTTGTTGTTGTTGTTGTTGTTGTTGTTGTTGTTGTTGTTGTTGTTGTTGTTGTTGTTGTTGTTGTTGTTGTTGTTGTTGTTGTTGTTGTTGTTGTTGTTGTTGTTGTTGTTGTTGTTGTTGTTGTTGTTGTTGTTGTTGTTGTTGTTGTTGTTGTTGTTGTTGTTGTTGTTGTTGTTGTTGTTGTTGTTGTTGTTGTTGTTGTTGTTGTTGTTGTTGTTGTTGTTGTTGTTGTTGTTGTTGTTGTTGTTGTTGTCCCTCGCTTCATTGCGAGATGTAATTTGTGTACGGCACACTTTTATGTTTCATGTGCATTGCAAGCGTTAAATGTAACAAATATTATTGACATTTACATTAACATTAACATTTTTTATCGCACACTACATCGCATGTCATATCCACATTCCGACCTTTGACAGTTATGTGATGCCACACTTCCGCCACATTAGTGGGCTCCTCGAATAACGAGTTAACAATCTTGGGTAGTGACTTTAGAATAAAGAGTGTTCCGAACAAAATTTGCCTTGAACCAGTTTTTCTTGAACTGTTTCTCGCTCACAACAGCTTTTTGAGTCTTCTTAAGGTTTCGCTTGACGATGGCCCAATATTGTTCGATTGGGTGGAGCTCTGGCGTGTTGGGAGGGTTCTTGTCCTTGGGCACCACTTGAACGTTGTTGGCAGCATACCACTCTATGGCCTTTTTTCCGTAATGGCAAGATGCCATATCCGGCCAAAATCGAACGGAACAATTGTGTCGCTTCAGGAAAGGTAGTAGACGTTTTTGTAAGCACTCGCTCAGATAAATTTCCTGGTTGAGGGTTCCGGTCGCAATGTAAACGTTGCTCTTCAAGCCACAGGTACAGATGGCCTGCCACACCTGATATTTTTTCGCAAACTTTGACACTTTTAATACGTTGGTAACAGTTGATTTAGCCCCATAAAACAATTTCGCCAGCTTGGCGTGAGAGTAGTTTGGATTTTCGCCATGCACGTGCAAAATTTTGATGCGTTGCTTCTATTTCATCGACGACATTTTGATAACTGAAGTGCTAATTTCAAAATGGAGGCATGATGCTACACGCACACATCTTCAAAATGGTGGGTGTGCAAACATGTTTAAAGCACGATGAAAGGAAATGCGTCAAGTTTAAGTCGACCAAATTTTGATCGAAACACCATTTACCTGGGTGACAAGTTGTGTGCCGGCAATAAGCTTATTCAAAACGTATATTACAAATCATTGCGATTGGTTGAGCGGATTGAAGATAATGAAATCATTGGGTATAGGACCAAATCTCTAACGGTTTGTACTGAATAGATGAGTTTGGATGAGTTAGCATACAGTTGCCAGAAGGCACGAAATGCTTCTAAGGACTCTAATTTCACATTAACATTAACATTTTTATCGCACACAACATCGCATGTCATATCCACATTCCGACCTTTTTATAAACTGCGCTACCTAGACAACCACACTATTGTTCAAATAGTATCGTATATTCCTATATTTTAAGTCAAAATCGCAATTAATTGTGACCGTTATTGTATTATGTTTAAGTTAAATCGTAAAGAGTGCAAATTTTCTGACTAAATCGGATATACATCGCTCAACTTTTTAAATCGGATTTGTTATTACTAATTCAATCGCATACGAGATTAAATCAACTCGTTTAAGATACCAATGGAATTTGCACGTATATGACCTCCACTTTAGCACGTTCAAGCCATATTTTTGCATTCTATACGATTTGTTTACTTACATATGAGTTTGTATATCATAAAAACAACTTTCAATATACGTGCATTTTGGTTGTCTGGTTGGTAGATTTTTTTTCGGTTTGACACGTTTGACAGTACCACCGGACAATGTACTAGCAGTGTCAAGTTATTCCCGGGTTGCATAACGCAGACACACTTGGCATACACGCTATTTCCAAATAACCCAAAATTGAGTTCAATCAAAAAGTGAGTAAAGATAGTTGGCAGTAGTAAGATAACAACCAGTCAACATTGGCTTGAATACGATCGATGTAGACTTATTATCAACGTATTGCTTACAACTATTAGGTGCGCAACTAAGTTCTCGCTGTTTTTTGGTGAAAAAGGAACTTTATTTTGAAAACAAAGGTTACAAACGAATTATTCAAAGTATTGCCCATCACTAGGTACGACTTTTTCCCATCTTTCTGGTAGAACGTGAATACCATTTCGATAGAACTGTTCGTCTTTTGATGCTATCCAAGAATCAAGCCATTTTGAGATGTTATCATATGAGTGGAATTGCTGACCAGTGAGACCATGTGCCATCGAACGGAACAAGTAATAATCGGACGGTGCAATATCAGGAGAATATGGCGGGTGGGGTAGGACTTCCCATTTGAGCGTTTCCAAGTAGGCTTTCACGGGTTTCGAAACGTGAGGTCGAGCGTTGTCATGCTGAAGAATCACTTTTTCGTGTCTGAGCTCGTATTGTGGCCGTTTTTCGTGCAGTGCTCGGCTCAATCGCATCAATTGAGTTCGATACCGTTCCCCGGTAGTGGTTTCGTTTGGTTTCAACAGCTCATAATAAATAACACCAACTTGGTCCCACCAAATACACTGCATAACCTGCGCAGCGTGAATATTCGGCCTAGGCGACGATGTTGAAGCATGCCCGGGCAGTCCCCATGAATGTTTCCGTTTTGGGTTACTGTAATGAATCCATTTTTGGTCACCCGTCATAATGCGATGTAGAAAACTCTTACTTTTTTGCCGCTGGAGCAGTTGTTCACAGACGAAAAAACGACGCTTCAAATCGTAAGGAACCCAAGTTCCTTGCTTTTGAACCATTCCCAACGCATGCAATCGCTTAGAAACGGCTTGGCGGGAAACTCCTAATCCTGAACCAAGCTCTTCTTGCGTTTGACACGGATCCTCATCGAGCAATGCCTCCAATTCAGAGTCTTCGAAGTTTTTTGGCCTTCCTTCACGCGGACGATCATCAACACTGAAATCACCGTTTTTGAAGCGACGAAACCAATCACGACACGTTGTTTCACTCAGAGCAGCATCACCGTAAACTTTTTGGAGCTCTCGATGTGCTTCAGCCGCCGTTTTCTTTGAATGAAAGAAGAAAATCAAAATCCGTTGGAATTTATTGTTCATCACCGATGTTTTGCACTGTGAACTGAAAGTGCCATGTTTTGTTCAGAAAATGTCGTTTAAATAGCAAAACTAGGTTGCCCCATCCATGACTGGCTACAGAGAAATAAACTTTCAACAGCTTTTTTCTCGACTTGCTGTTTTTTTTAGATGTGGCGGAGGTGTGACATCTGCTAGTATGTCAAAATATCTTGTCGACGTTCGCCTCACGCCACAAGACTTTGACTCGATATTTTGACTGTTATGTGATGCCACACTTCCGCCACATTAGTGGGCTCCTCGAATAACGAGTTACCAATCTTGGCTAGTGACTTTAGAATAAAGGGTGTTCCGAACAAAATTTGCCTTGAACCAGTTTTTCTTGAACTGTTTCTCGCTCACAGCAGCTTGTTGAGTCTTCTTAAGGTTCCGCTTGACGATGGCCCAATATTGTTCGATTGGGTGGAGCTCTGGCGTGTTGGGAGGGTTCTTGTCCTTGGGCACCACTTGAACGTTGTTGGCAGCATACCACTCCATGGCCTTTTTTCCGTAATGGCAAGATGCCATATCCGGCCAAAATAGAACGGGACAATTGTGTCGCTTCAGGATAGGCAGTAGACGTTTTTGTAAGCACTCGCTCAGATAAATTTCCTGGTTGAGGGTTCCGGTCGCAATGTAAACGTTGCTCTTCAAGCCACAGGTACAGATGGCCTGCCACACCTGATATTTTTTCGCAAACTTTGACACTTTTAATACGTTGGTAACAGTTGATTTAGCCCCATAAAACAATTTCGCCAGCTTGGCGTGAGAGTAGTTTGGATTTTCGCCATGCACGTGCAAAATTTTGATGCGTTGATTCTCTTCCATCGACGACATTTTGATAACTGAAGTGCTAATCTCAAAATGGAGGCATGATGCTACACGCACACATCTTCAAAATGGTGGGTGTGCAAACATGTTTAAAGCACGATGAAAGGAAATGCGTCAAGTTTAAGTCGACCAAATTTTGATCGAAACACCATTTACCTGGGTGACAAGTTGTGTGCCGGCAATAAGCTTATTCAAAACGAGCAATCCGATTTTGTAAACACGAGGAGGTAGCTCATCGAATCTTCCGGTTTGCCTTCAAGCATCTTGTTATGAGGTACGGTGTGGTTACACACCGATTGCCTGTCGATTTGTCAAATTTGAAAGAAGTCTGTATTGAATTATCTCAAATTATAATATTCCGCCCAGTATATTACAAATCATTGCGATTGGTTGAGCGGATTGAAGATAATGAAATCATTGGGTATAGGACCAAATCTCTAACGGTTTGTACTGAATAGATGAGTTTGGATGAGTTAGCATACAGTTGCCAGAAGGCACGAAATGCTTCTAAGGACTCTAATTTCACCCAATTCTTCAATCGCAATTCAAGGTATAGATTGCTCTTCAGGACGTTCAATTTTCTTGTTGCAGTTATTAGTTCCAGTAGTAAAATTGTTAGAAGTTATACAAATTGAAAGTTGAGTATGAGCATGAGCATGAGCATGATTGACCGCCCACGAATGCTACTCCGTCATTGCCAGATCAGCTGTATTTACACAAAGAATCAACATATGATGTTTGGGACTAACAGACATCCTCAATGTGTAAAAACTGGTGACTTATTATAAAGCAATACCGGCGCCGGCCGTGCCCGAATGTTGGTCAAGTAGGAAATGAGAAGGAACGTGTTGACGTGATACTCGCTTTGAAGGAAGCCAATAAATCCTTTGAAGGAAGCCAATGCACTTCCATGAAAAATCACTGGGATGTTGGATATTTGGGAAAAGGCTAGCAGCAGGGTTCGTTTTGATTAACGATACGCTAAAAGCATGGGACCGCTCCAACAAGCAACAGAACATTGAACGCCAGTTGCACCGCACCCCGAATAGTCCTGCATGACCTTATCAGTGTTAACTCGTAATTAATGTTGATCGCTTTTTCTGCCTGTGTAGGTAATAGTTTCACTAGAGTACGTTTTTTCTTTTCCGTGGATATCCTACAAATAGAGTTAAGACAAGATGCGCCGCCCCTCAGATTGGTGGCCCATAATAGCATTAGTAAATGTTGATTCTATTGATTCCTACGCTCATTGATTTGGTACCAACCGGGGAAGACTTGGTCCTATACCCAATGCTTTTCTTATCTCAAATCTGTTCAGCTACTTGCAATATTTTGTGATATAGTGGGTGGAATATTACAATTTGAGATAATTCTAAGCAGTCGGTTTACCAAAATTTGGCAGATCGGCCGGTAATTTATTTTTTATTTTTTTATTGGTCTAACAAGTATAAAAGTTCATGCTTCATTATCTAACTTTAATTCAAGTCTTCATCGATTCTATCATTATATAAATTAGTTTACTAGTTGTGCATTGCAATGTAAACGGCAAATAATTACATAACTGTAATTCTAGTGTTTAGTTCAATACTAGGAAGACATGGTTGGATAAGGTTTTCAAATGTTAGTCGACGCCAGCTATTCAAAATAACGGAAAGTTTTCTCTGAAATAATGTCCATGAATCTCTTACGCGTCTACATTCGCTGAATTTATGCTTTAGAGGCTCTATTGCAGTGCCACAATGTGTGCATTTTTCGCCGTCTGAACGTCTGATTTGAAAGTAAAGCTTGCCTATTGATAATCATGTACAAATTACTTCGCAACTTGCTTGGTATTCTTCTCAAAGATATGCAGTGCCATTAGGTAATCGGTGGGTGAGTGACCATCAGGTACTTCATAGCAATAAGCTAGGAAGCGGACCGGAAGAAATAATTTGTAAACCCAGGTAACCAATAAGCATTAGCATATGCAGTAAATCAACCCAAAGTCTGCATTTCAGATGCTACAAGCATTATATTAGCTGGAGATAATCCATTTTAATTAAATGTGTTTTTGTTCATTTAAAAAAAAATCAACTTTTATCCATATCTCGAAAACTGAAACTTTAATATTTTTGGACGGCTTTTTTATATTCTGCATAAAATTTCACATTAGATATGATGATCAGCTTACCGAGTTAATAAATGCTGTAAACTAGTGTTGTCATTAGCTAAACACCAAACATACCAAACAGAAATTGCAAGATGTTACTTTGATATAGCAACTTGCAGCGTAATAACAACATGAAATTTACAGTGGCGTCTCAAATAGGTAGGTCACATTGATACAAACTACAGGGAATTGCTCTCTCTATGTTTTCGGGATTTGCCGTATAACATTGTAATGTGGAGTTTTTAATTAACGATTTTTTGATATTTTTTTTTTTTGCAGTATTTTTAACCGGTCCAAAACGCCCTACCTTAACCACCTACCCTAACCTATCCATGTTCCTTCCCTAGGAGTTCATGTGGTCTAAATGGACTAGGTCGCCATAAACCCTCCTTCATCATCGGCTTTGGACTGACTTGCGCTCTTATTGCCCCACCAAATGCTGTATAGCATAGCATAGCATAGCATGTTCCGAACATACATAATCCTGGGTCGGTTGTTGTAGAGACGATGGAAGCGCCAGAAGCGCTGCCTTGGGTGTGACAGGCTCTTCATCCATCGATCTCTTTGCACAACACCTGGCCAGGTCCTTATGATCAGCAAGGGATGGGAGGGAAGTGTTGATAAGATGTCTACTTAAGAAGATGCTGAGAACTCATGCTTGATAGACATCTGGAGTTTGATGGGATTGTGCGGGAGGCTTTCCTTGGCGAGAAAGTATATGTATATTTATATGTATGAAAGTTAAAGCACTCCTTTGTTGTCCGCTTTCCTAGAAAAAGAACACAGGTTCCCTACTTGTATCCATGCTAACTAACTCTCATATCATATGCTCTCTCTCTCTCTCTCTCTCTCTCTCTCTCTCTCTCTCTCTCTCTCTCTCTCTCTCTCTCTCTCTCTCTCTCTCTCTCTCTCTCTCTCTCTCTCTCTCTCTCTCTCTCTCTCTCTCTCTCTCTCTCTCTCTCTCTCTCTCTCTCTCTCTCTCTCTCTCCCCTCCCCCCTCTCTCTCTCACAAACACACACACACACACACACAAATACACACACACACACACACCGTTCAACGTTAACAGTAAGCTAAATTGAATGGCTGGAGGTACTACTTAGCAATACATATACTTATATTTACATACACACACACATGCCCACAAACACATATACATACAGATGTTACCTCGCCCGTGGGTTCAGCCATCAGGAAACGCTGGTAAAGGTGGAGGTTAAGCTGGTCAATGCAGGCACAGTCAGCACTTTTCGCAGAGATGGTCGTAAGTCCATTATCGACGTTACTTTTTGCAGTACATCGCTGATGAGAAACATGAATTGGAGAGTGAGCGAGGGGTACACAAATAGCGATCATCAGGCGAACAGGTACACAATCGGCAAAGGGAACTCAGTATCAGTACGACGAATGAATACAAAGAAGTACGATAGCAACCTCTTTACATAAGCACTGCGTGTAGAAAGTGCCCCCTCGGACGCGGAAGAGCTGACAGCATGGTTGACTGCGGCATGTGATACCACCATGCCGAGGAAGTTGAAGCCAAGAAACGAACGGCGCCCAGTATACTGGTGGAACGAGGCACTCAGTAACCTTCGTGCTAGTTGTCTCAAAGCCAGAAGGCGAGTTCAAGGAGCAAAAACAGAAGCGGATAGAGAAGAGCATAGGGTGGCATTCCGGGTGGCCAGAGCCGCATTAAAACGAGAAGTACGGAGAAGCAAGTCCAGCTTACCGAGTAGTGATGGCAAAGTTTAAGGGTCAAGCGTCACCGGTCGAAGGATGCCCGAACAAGCTGCAGACGATCGTGGATGGTCTCTTCCCGCAGCACGACCCTACGGCATGGCCACCGACACCGTACGGCAATGAAGCTGCAGCAGCAACTGGTGGTACACGAGTCTCCAACGATGAGCTGTTGTCTGAAGGTGAACAAAGCTCCGGGTCCGAATGGAATTCCCAACGTGGCATTGAAAGCGGCGCTACAGAGGTATCCCGACATGTTTAGGAGTGTGTTGCAGAATTGTCTAGAAGAGGAGAGATTTCCAGACAGGTGGAAGATTCAGAAGCTGGTGCTACTGCCAAAGTCAGGAAAGACGCCAGGGGATCCAGCATCGTATCGACCCATATGCTTGTTGGATATACTTGGCAAGCTATTGGAAAAGATCATCCTAAACAGGTTGATGAAGTGCACGGAGAGCGAGCATGGCTTGTCATCAAACCAATTCGGGTTCCGGAAAGGAAGGCCAACGGTGGATGCAATTCGGATTGTCGTCGACAGCGCGTATAAGGCACTTAAGCAGCAGAGGAGAGGTAAGCGATATTGTGCAGTGATAACGATAGACGTCAAGAATGCCTCTAATAGCGCTAGCTGGGAAGCCATCGCCGAAGCCTGACTATTTGTGCAAGATTTTGAATAGCTATTTCCAGAACCGGGTTTTGCTGTACGATACAGAAATGGGTCAGAAGTCGATTAGGATCACGGCGGGAGTGCCACAAGGTTCCATTCTTGGACCGACGTTTTGGAACGCAATGTACAATGGTGTGTTAACACTGAAGTTGCCAACGGGAGTCAAGATCGTTGGTTTTGCAGACGATATTGTCCTGACATTTTCAGGCGAGATGCTAGAGGAAGTGGAGAAGTTGGCGACCGAAGTGATTGACACGGTTGAAAACTGGATGCGCGAAGCTAAACTACAGATAGCACACCACAAAACAGAGCTGCTAGTGGTCAGCAATTGCAAAGCGGTGAAACGGGCGAAAATCGTCGTGGGAAGGCATGTCATAGCCTCGAAGCGAGCACTGAAGTACTTGGGAGTGATGATCGACGACCGGCTGAACTTCAACAGCCACGTCGATTATGCCTGCGAAAAAGCGGCAAAGGCTATTAACGCGATAGCCAGAATCATGCCGAATAGCTACGGACCTACCAGTAGTAAGCGGCGTCTAATAGCTAGCGTTTCCTCTTCAATACTGAGGTACGGTGGGCCAGCCTGGATTTCAGCGTTGGGAAGCAAGAAGAATTGTGTTAAATTAATCAGAACGTATCGGCTCATGGCCATGCGAGTTGCGAGCGCTTACAGGGCCATCTCTTTGGAAGCAGTATGTGTTATCGCCGGAATGATTCCTATCTACATTATCCTGGTCGAGGACAGTGAGTGCTACACGAGGAAGGAAACCAAAGGTGTTCGGAAGATCGTGCGAGCGGCATCGATGGCGAAATGGCAGCAGGAGTGGACACACCGGCTTATACCGGTTCTGTCGTCTTCCACAAACAGAAAACATGGCGAAATTAACTTTCACTTGACGCAGTTCCTGTCTGGTCATGGATGCTTCAGAAAGTATCTGCATCGGTTTGGACACGCAACGTCACCCGTCTGTCCAGTGTGTGGAAACGTAGAAGAAACACCGGAGCACGTGATCTTCGATTGCCCAAGGTTTGAGGAAGTTCGGAGGGAGATGCAGGGGCTTAATACAGAGAACATCATCGAGGAAATGTGTCGAGAGGAGAGCACCTGGAATGCCGTTAATAGTGTAGTGACGCAAATGATGACTGAGTTGCAGCGCGAATGGAGGGAACATCAGCAATCAAGCAGCGTCGGTGTTCCACGAGGGTGACTGTGAAGGAGGGCACGCTATGACGGTCGGCTACTCCATATCGGTTTTTAGTGGTTAGGCACGGGAGCGAGTCCCATCACCGCTTGAGTGAGTCCCACACTGTGCCAATCACACTACAGGGCAGGCCTTATAACCATAAAAAACACACATATACATACAGCAAGCGATGTTGACCAGATAGTAGCTCAATCTCTGCACGGCACCCGCCAGCGAGATCAACGAAGGGTATCTCTCCTCCAGCTGTTGAACCTTGGCAACACTCATCACGATGTCACTCATTCCGGGAATTCCTTGGAAGCGGCTGGTTAGCTTTCGCTGGTCGAACACGCTCACCATATTGCCCAGCAGCTGCGACAGTTTTTTGTTCTTCTCACAAATTAAGAGCCATTTTTATTGACATTATTTGTCCCTCCCCTTGGATATGTGATCTGGACGCGATGGGTGGGCCTACGTCATCTCCACTGAGATGGCAACCAAAGACATATCCTGACGTAGTGGTATCACATGTTGATTATTTTGATTTAATGCCGCGTCACATATCTGGCATTGATGCCCTAATTTTACACATGTTATCCAACAGACCTCATGTCCTGGCCCGTTGAATGCTGGTGCAGTCAGGTGGGGCTCTTTCCTCAGTAATATTGATGAGGGATTTCCTCTTGGCTGCAACATCTTTCTTATGCGTTCCCTGACATGATGAGCCGTAGCCACGCTTAAATCTAAATCTAGCTAGATAGGTATATGTTGATAGACTGTGTGTTCAAGATTATTGACATTCGTAGGGAATCGACTGTTGGATTCACTGAGTAGAAGTTTTATTAAAACTAGGAACGTGGCGCTAGTCTAATTTTGTTATGTCTCATTTCAAAGAACCATAATAAAAATACCACACATTATAACAATGGTATACAAACAATCTTACAACGGCTTCATTCTCGATAATTTTATAATAATAGATAGGGAATAGGCGCGATGAAGCTTTACTTTGCCACCGAAGAGTGAATCTTCTAGTTGAGCAAGGCTCAAATAATTATTGTTTGTCTACACATGCATGACGACTTTAAACGATTAAACAACTTAGAGATGGACACCACAGATTTGACAAATAAAAAGGAGGCAATGAACAAACAAGTAAACGTAAACTTTTCTACAATAGAACTATAGGATCTAACTAAATAACGTAGAAGACATAAACTGACTAAGGCGGACAAAGTGATAAGTGAATTAAAAGTGGTAAGACAAGGTAAAGGACGATACGGTCAAAATTTGGTCAATATCAACTTGACGTAGTTCTTTCAATTTTGCATTTAAAAAACCTGAACAGCCCTCATTTTGAAGGTGTGTGTGTGTAGACTGTTGCTCCTATTTTGATTTTGGAATTCACTCTTCAGTTGTCAAAATGCCATCCAAGCAAGAAGAGCAGCGTATCAAAATTTTGCTCGCGCATCGCGAAAATCCGAGCTACTCGCACGCAAAGTTGGCAAAATCGCTAAAAGTTGCCAAATCAACCGTAACAAATGTAATTAAAGTGTTTGGGGAACGTTTGTCGACAGCCAGGAAGTCTGGATCGGGGGGAAATCGAAAACCGGAAGCCGCTGAGACGACAAAGAGAGTTGCCGGTAGTTTCAAGCGAAACCCTAACCTATCTCTCCGAGATGCCGCAAATAAGCTGGGTGTATCGTCTACAACCGTGCATCGAGCCAAAAAACGAGCCGGACTATCGACTTACAAGAAGGTAGTGACTCCAAATCGCGATGATAAACAAAATACGACGGCCAAAGCGCGATCCCGGAGGCTGTACACGACGATGCTGACGAAGTTTGACTGCGTGGTAATGGACGACGAAACCTACGTCAAAGCCGACTACAAGCAGCTTCCGGGACAGGAGTTTTATACGGCAAAAGGAAGGGGAAAGGTAGCAGATATTTTCAAGCACACGAAACTGTCAAAGTTCGCAAAGAAATATCTGGTTTGGCAAGCCATCAAAGCAGCATTTTCATAGGTTCCGGGACTGTCAACCGAGAAATTTACGTGAATAAACGTCTGCTGCCTTTCCTGAAGAAACACGGTTGTTCCGTACTGTTTTGGCCGGATTTGGCATCTTGCCATTACGGTAAAAAGGCCATGGAGTGGTACGCCGCCAACAACGTGCAGGTGGTTCCCAAGGACAAGAACCCTCCCAACACGCCAGAGCTCCGCCCAATTGAGAAATACTGGGCTATTGTCAAGCGGAACCTAAAGAAACCAAAAAAACTGCTAAGGACGAGCAGCAGTTCAAGGCAAACTGGCTTTCTGCGGCGAAGAAGGTGGACAAGGTGGCTGTACAAAATCTGATGGCAGGGGTCAAGCGTAAGGCCCGGCAGTTCGGATTTGGAAAAGCGGAAGCCTAACTGAATATTTTTCCTGAATTTTATACTAATTGAACTTGAAAAAGGAATTTAATTTGATTTTTTAAATAAACGATTTCACCGATTTACACGCGTTTTCCCTTGACCAAATTTTGACCGTATCACCCTTTATGCATCGATGACTTTCAGAGCACATAAGAAGACATCTATTAACTAAATTATATACGACTAAAAAAGTTACGAAGTGCCCTCTTGAGCATATAAACGTAACACTGACTGACTAATTAAATAACATAAAGACGCAACGAGGAGAAAACTTCTCTCTCATGAGTCCCATCAGAAAACTGGTAGAATTCAAATATCTTAACGACATTTTTGATTCAAGAAAACTGTTCAAAAAGACTTTCGCAGTACATAAATGATGAATTAATCTACAAAAGACTGAAGAAAACACACTGACAAACTAAAAGACAAAACGACAACATAACCAAACAGCGAACATGAACATTACTGACAGAAAGGGGCAGCAAACTTGAAAATGTAACACCTTTTGAGGCAGTGCCAACAGCGTCTCCATGTACATGATCCTTGCGCGGCTGGTGAAATGCTTCAAAAGGAGTTAAGTTATATCATTCCAACGCCCAAGTAACAATACAATAGCTTCTTATTTTTGGTTCGAGAAAACTGCATCCAGACTCTCAGAGCACATAAATGACACACGCGGTAAATATACTTACCGCATCTTTCAGAGCAACCTTCAAGCAACACAAATCATAATTTAGATTTCGTGGAAAAGTCGATTTAACTTTTCAAAACTCTCGGGCCTCAGTTTTTATATTACCAGTGTACAAAATGAACTTTGCTGGCAAACACACAAATTTCGCGAGATAAACAAAACAATGTTGATGTACAATTTTCACCTGTCAAAACATCGACACGTGTGCGACAGTGTTGCCAGACTAACTGTGGTATATAATAAAAAATCATAAAAGGAAACTTTTGCCCCATTCGAACTTTTGCCCCACTGTACTCTATTTGAAAATTTAAATTAGATCGCCAACGATCCATGTACACCTTATTAATAAATAAACCGTGTCGAAGTGTTGTTCACAAATGACCACAAACACGATCATCGTATACCATTTTCGTTTTTGATTCAATTCCTACCTGGATCGGGTCAGCTTGTTGTGTATTGATCATCGCACAGTGATTTCATTCCATACAAAAGGCGGAAAAAAGTCTAAAAATGGAATTTACATAGCTAAGTTATATGTTTCCAAGTATTTTTTTTGCCGCTGATTTCAAATATGTTATCTAAATTGTCGTATTAGGCCACAATTTCGAGATATGACCACTTTATGGCCTACTGGAGCATCCGGAACATCCGATAAACTGGTGAATTCATTTATCTCGTCCTTAAGCAATACGATTCTTTTCAAAGTCATTTGTACATAAAATGTAAGAACCAAAGCGATGTGGAGAACAATGTACGGCTCTAAGTGGCCGTGTCATGGTCTTCCGCAAGTTCCGGAAAATTCGTAAAATTTGATCATTCAGCAATTTGAAACCAAAAAGATGAAGTGGATCTTAGAATTCTGCAATACTAGGTAGGTTTGTTCCTTTTCGAAAAATATATGACTCGTATATTTCATTTGGTCATTAGGGTGTTCCATTTTAAATAGGGTGGTTCAAAAAACGAAATTTTAGAAAATATCTATTTCTCAAAGAATTATAACTTTTGAACCATTGGATCGATTTTAATTTTTTTAGTAGGAAAGTATATGAAAAACAATGAATTATTGTTTTAAGAATTAGTATGAATAAAAAAAAAAAACCTTTGAAATAATTAAAAGTATGTCCAGTTTTTATTATATTAGTGTCGACTAAATTTTCATGTTCATTTCAATTAAAGAAATTCAGACGATATAACCAATATATGTGTTCATTCTTTTTACCCTTTTTACATAAGAAGGGTATACAGATCGCTTGGAAAATCGAATTTTGATCCGGGGCCCGGAGTACCGAGTGATATATAACATTCGACTAAGCTAGTCAGGATTGTATATTTTGGGTTTTAATTATCAACTTATCAAATAAACAATAACAAAACGTCATCCATGCTTTCTACGACGCAGCAAACATGGTAAAATAAGTTTAACGTATGAAATGACAACAATAACTGAAATTTATTACTTTGACAGTGTGAAGTGGCAGTGCATCTTTCCAAGGAGCCAGGATGCAGGATCGTTTCCCTTTAAGAATCTCGGGCATTGCATCAGCAATCGGTTTTTTAAGCAATCTATATTTTTCCTTTGTAAAAATGTATGGTAAAAATCGTGTTACTCTAGAACGAAAGTGATGCACAACTCTTCAGATATTCCGCATTTTCCGGATGATCCGGAAGACCATGCAGTAACCAGTCGAAATCAAAAATTGCCCAGGTAACCAATAAGCAGTTCCATAGCGCCTTAACGGCAGCATATCAAGCAATTAAGTCGCCTTAAATGCTACATAAATGCCGCTTTTGGCCCAACATACGGCTGCTTTACTGCAATGCTACAATAATGCTTCATTAATACTATTTTGCAATTGAAATGCTTCTTACAGGCTACAAGCATTTGAATAGCATTTGAAATTCAATTTTACAACAGGTAGCATTCAAGATGCTGATATAATGCTAATATAATGCTTGTAGCATCTGAATTGCAGATTTAGGGTTGATTAACTGCATATGCTAATGCTTATTGAGTACCTGGGTGGTTACAACAGTGAATTTGTTCTCACATTGCATGTAAATTGATTTGAAAATAAACACTTAAATGTATGCACCTATCGTGAGCTCTGACCATTGTAACACTTTCCTGGGAGTACTATAGGGATAAGAACCCGGATGTGGTCATTATGGTCCTGGAAACTTGATAGCATCACCATTGCACTTATTTTTAAGTTCTCATGTTATTTGATGTGTCACATGATGGGTTTCGATCCAAAACTGGTTGTGGCCACTTTCCCGGGAGTAGCCGGAACATCAACCCGGATGAGGCAATGTTGTTCTGGACTTTTGATATCATGACCATTGGACTTATTTGTAAATTCGCATGTAATTTGAGGTGCCGCATGATGGGTTTTGATCTTAGGCCAAAATTGGCCGCTTCCCCGGGGGTATTTCCGAAACCAGTGAACCGATTCAAATAGTTTAAAAGCGATGTATTGGACTACAGTACCTTTCATTTGGTGGTTTTTTCATTCAAATCGGTTCAGTAGTTGCTTGGGAAACTGAGTTAGAAGTTTCGTTACACACATACACTACCTACACACATACCCACGCACACACAGGCATTAAGTGCATCGAGCCGAGTTCGTTGTATAACACACTCGGTCCTCCAGGCTTTGGATGAAAAGTCGGTTTTCCAAGATATAGGGTAGGGAACGGCTAAACGTTAACCTACAATGCTCATTTTTTGCAGTATGATGCTTCACATGATGATGCACCATGGTGCAAAAAATGAACGTTGTAAGTTATCGTTTACCCCGTGCTTGGAATAGGGTCCCGGGGAGCTGAAGCCGTTCCCTACCCTATATAAATATACTTCCATGTAAGAAGGGTAAGACCGTGGTAATATAGTATGAGATTTATGTATTTATCAATTTCAAGGCTTTGCCAGACATTACAGGACTCTGCCCTCCCAGAACCGTAGTTGCGCAAGTTTGCGCAAGATGAAACCCACATTATCAGAAAGCTGGTCAAACAAATCTTCAAAATAAGCCTATTGTGGTGTATGTGCGCATGTGTGCTCACATTTGAAAACTTACACTGATAAAAAAATCAATGATAATATCTATGTGTCCGAAACATGGATTTTGGCAATGCGATCAACAAATGCCATCTATTTCTAATCACACATACAGGGGATGATCAAAAAGGAGAAGACTAGCAAAATTTTGTCCAGATTCAAAGTGATACAGTTCGGTGAATAATTAACCGATTTTGATAAAACTAGAAGCGTTCGACGGGGAATTTATTTTTGTTTTAGCATGTTTAATCCAAATTTGATTTGACTTCCGGAAACCGGAGATATCACGGATACTTTGAGGGTATGTCAAATGTGCTAATTTTCTGCAGCTCGTTATTTTTTATGTTACTTGAAAATCGGAAATAATTTATTTTTTTCAGAAACTAGAATTCATAACAAGTCTGTTAGTGGTTAAAGATTGTGAATCGGCCCATAAACAACCGAGATATGGCCATTTCCGTAAAATGTAGTTTTTTACCCTATTGCCTGACACTTCTTATGTTGAAAAACTCCTTTTTAATTTATCTGTAACTCTGCGTACCCTTAACCAAATTAGATGCAACTTTTTCCATACGATTAAAAATTTATCCTAGTTTTTGGAAGAGAAGCGGACATTTCGTTATTTTCCGTAGTTCCGGATTCATTATCGGGAATCGTGAAGGAAGTACCCTGCCAGTGTAATGGCCAGAGTTAGAACTGTATCAAACCTGGCTTGCGACACATCAAACTTCATGATTTTACAAACCAATACCACTGGTAGTCAACCTGAGAGTATTCTTTCACATTGGCCACACCTGGTGACGTTCCGGATTCCGGGTTCCCCCAGGGAAGTGGCCAGATTTCGAATGATGTCAAACCCTGGCTTGCGACACATCAAACTTCATGATTTTACAAAACAATACCGCTGGTGGTCAACCTGAGAGTATTCGGTCACATTGGCCACACCTGGTGACGTTGCGGATTCCGGGTTCCCCCAGGGAAGTAGCCAGATTTCGAATGATGTCAAACCCTGGCTTGCGACACATCAAACTTCATCATTTTACAAAACAATATCGCTGGTGGTCAACCTGAGAGTATTCGGTCACATTGGTCACACCTGGTGACGTTCCGGATTCCGGGTTCCCCCAGGGAAGTGGCCAGATTTCGAATGATGTCAAACCCTGGCTTGCGACACATCAAACTTCATGATTTTACAAAACAATACCGCTGGTGGTCAACCTGAGAGTATTCTTTCACATTGGCCACACCTGGTGACGTTCCGGATTCCGGGTTCCCCCAGGGAAGTAGCCAGATTTCGAATGATGTCAAACCCTGGCTTGCGACACATCAAACTTCATGATTTTACAAAACAATACCGCTGGTGGTCAACCTGAGAGTTTTCGGTCACATTGGTCAGACCTGGTGACGCTCCGGGATCCGGGTTGCCCCAGGGAAGTTGCTGGATTTAGAACGATGTCCAACCTGGCTAGCAACACATCAAACTTCATGATTTTACAAATAATTCAGTTATTTTGATTATCTAATCAGGTGTCTATCTAGATCGTTTCAAAGGAAAATCGCGTTTAATAAGGCGTGGGTCCACCATTCGCATTCAAAACGGCTAGGATGCGCCTAGGGATGGAATCGTATAATTTTCGGAGTGTTTCGATAGGTATTTTATACCACTCATCGATCAAAACCTTCTCTAACGCTTTTAGAGACGATGGTGGTGGAAATACACTTCTCACGCGTGCTTCTAATGTAGACCAAAGTGGCTCGATAATGTTGAGGTCTGGTGACTGTGCTGGCCAATCAAGGTGATGAAAGTCTGTGTCATGCTCTTCGTACCACGCCTTTATGATTTGTGCAGTGTGGATTGGAGCGTTGTCATCTTGGAAGATTCCTCTGCCATCAGGAAAGATGGTCTTCATCATTGGCAGCACCTGTTGGGCAATTGTGTTATTTTAAGTATATTGTGAAGGTTTTCTAAAAAATACCTGGTCATCCAATATTTCTTGATAATCTTTGGCCTTTATTTTTCCCTCCATAGCAACTAAAGGCCCAAGAGAATGCCACGATATTGCACCCCATACCATAACTGACCCCCCGCCATGTTTAACGGTTGGCAGAAGGCAGCCAGGGTTGTAGGCTTCTCCAGGAGTACGCCATACGTACACTCGACCTGTAGTTGGAAACAAGGTAAAAGATGATTCGTCCGACCACACAACTTGGTTCCATTGATCTGGCGTCCATTCCTTATGATCCTTGCACCAGCGCTTCCTGTTTACCGCGTTTTGCGGTTTTATTAGCGGTTTAGAAATGGCCGCACGAGCGTTAAGATTCATGTCGTGCAGCTTCCTTCGGACAGTTGATGTAGAAACTGGTTCTTGAAGCGCATTGTTCAAAGCAACAGTTGCTTTAACAGCACTAATGCGTCTGTCTGCTTTGACTATGCGCTTCAACGAACGTTGCTGCCGGTCATCCATCTTCTGCTTCCGTCCACAGCTACTTTTATCAGGCGATGTTTTTCCATGTTTTTTTTATTCCGACATTATCCGGCAAACTGTGGCCCTGGCAACACCAAACAGTTTGCATGTTTCAGCAATCGATGCACCGGCTTCTCGAGCACCGACTTTACGGCCCCGTTGAAATTCCGTAAGCTCTAATGGCATTTCGAACTGCACACTTCAGCACTTAACCTTGATTTGTCCCATGCGCAAGCACTCAATCCTGTCACCTTTTGTCTTCTTCTATGCAAACATGTACACGGATAAAAAATAATACCCACTTTGAGTTCTATTCCGCCAGGTCGATGGTTCCGTACGCCAAATTAATTTTGAGTTATTTTTTAATTAATTTTGAGTTACTAATTTTGAGTTATTTTTAGTTTAGGTATTGTTTTGTAAAATCATGAAGTTTGATGTGTCGCAAGCCAGGGTTTGACATCATTCGAAATCTGGCCACTTCCCTGGGGGAACCCGGAATCCGGAACGTCACCAGGTGTGGCCAATGTGAAAGAATACTCTCAGGTTGACTACCAGTGGTATTGGATTGTAAAATCATGAAGTTTGATGTGTCGCAAGCCAGGTTTGATACAGTTCTAACTCTGGCCATTACACTGGCAGGGTACTTCCTTCACGATTCCCGATAATGAATCCGGAACTACGGAAAATAACGAAATGTCCGCTTCTCTTCCAAAAACTAGGATAAATTTTTAATCGTATGGAAAAAGTTGCATCTAATTTGGTTAAGGGTACGCAGAGTTACAGATAAATTAAAAAGGAGTTTTTCAACATAAGAAGTGTCAGGCAATAGGGTAAAAAACTACATTTTACGGAAATAGCCATATCTCGGTTGTTTATGGGCCAATTCACGATCTTTAACCACTGACAGACTTGTTATGAATTCTAGTTTCTGAGAAAAATAAATTATTTCCGATTTTCAAGTAAAAAAAAAACGAGCTTCAGAAAATTACCACATTTGACATAACCTCAAAGTATCCGTGATATCTCCGGTGCCCAGAAGTCAAATCAAATTTTGAATAACATGCTGAAACTAGAATAAATTCCCCGTCGAACGCTTCTAGTTTCATCAAAATCGGTTATTTATTCACCGAACTGTATCACTTTGAATCTGGACAAAATTTTGCTAGTCTTCTTCTTTTTGATCATCCCCTGTACTTCTTATGTTTACAAATAACCACTATGTTCGGCCACACATACTTTTCATTTATCACATAAACTTCATTTCTGTTACTACGAGGGTTTTGTTTATGTGTGAACACATCAGTATTATATTGAAGTTTCTATGGATTTTTGCCAATAAATATGTGTGGATTATTTCCGGTGTAGTTGAAGTTTTTTTTCGATTCTCCATACATTTTATATGGGAGTAAAAAACCACGACCATATAGGACCCATACTTTGAAAAATTCTAGAGAGCCCAATGTTCATCCAATCTTCATAAAATTTTGCAAAAACAAATTTCAAATAGTGTAAAAAACTAGAAAAATATACTGTAAAATGAGGAAGTTGATTTTTACACTTTTTTCCGCCTTGGAATCACTGTGCATCGGTGTGTAAGTTTTCATTTGAAGCTCGTATCGAGTTGAAGTTTGCATTGCCAATAAGTTCGGGAATCGCAGGTTGGAACTAGTTCCAACCTCGGTGAAAAAAATAATTCGCTAGTAGTGAGAATTTTGCATGACGCAGTGGGACTGATATGCCTAGAATTTTCTACTGCATGGTTAGATTCTACGTACGTCAGTCCCACTGAATTTTTTACATCGTTTACAACATGGGGCAGTTAATCGTAGAACGGCAGTAAACCACTGTTCAATTTTGTGAGTGACTCCAGCAATATCCGTACTGTTGGTATGAATCGATCCAAATTGGCTCTCAAGCGTTAATATAACTTACCTTGTTTTCCTAATGAAAACACCATCATCACACTTTATGAGTCGCTTCAATAGCATCCGTACTGTTGGTATAGTTCGGTTCAAATCGGAAATCGGTACTAATATTTGAATATTTCACTAGACAGCTTATTATTTATCAAAACGAACCCAATTGTCCGCTCAATTTCAACTACTTCTATTCAATTTCACAACCTTCCGTGCTCTTACGGACCTATCAATAAGCTGAAATTGCTGTCCCCTCCTAGGGTTACATGTTTACAAGAAGGATATTTCCAATTTCTCAAAACATTATAATTGATTACCCTTCATGCAACAACACAACAACATAACGACTGTTCCAGAAAGTATAAGCACACCTTATTTTAACGATCACGTTGAATATAATGGAATATTTCAACCTGTTTTCTCTGCGTCCTTTTGTTTGCACATTTCTGAATGACATATCATCAAAAAAGTGCTCAGTTTTGTATTACCTATCAAAATGCGCGGTCTTACTCCGGAACAACGAAAAAGTATCGTGCACAAATGGGGCACTGTGAGCGGACTCTCCTTGAGAAAATTTGCCAAGGAAGAGGGTGTAAGCATCGAAGCGGTACGATCTGCGGTTCGAAAATATAGAGAACAGTGTACGTTTGAAAATGCGCCGAAGAGTGGTCGGAAATCCGGTCACGTTAGTCCGGATATCGATAAAAAGATCAGGGATGCCTACAAGCGAAACCCAATGACTTCCGTTCGGGATGTTGCGAAAAAACTAGCGACGTCGTGTAGTAACGTCATGCGTGCCAAGGAAAGACTTGGGCTAAAAACATACCGGAAGCAGAAAAAAAACCCAAAAAGAACCCAAAAGAGGCCGCGTCCGTGAAACCACGGGCCCGCAAACTCTACGATTCGTTATTGTGTAGAAATTCTGGGTGTATAATAATGGACGATGAAACGTATGTGAAACTAGATTACAAAACGCTTCCCGGACCACAATTCTATACTGTAAGCGAAGACAAAGACATTCCCGAAACGGAGAAGGCAATTTTTACCGAAAAATTCGGTAAGAAGGTTATGGTTTGGCAGGCAATATGCAAGTGTGGTAAAACATCTAGTCCGTACATCACAACGGAGACGATGAACACTCAGAAATACGTTAAGGAATGTCTTCAGAAGCGATTATTGCCGATGATCAGGCAGCACGAAGGTCAAGTAGTGTTTTGGCCTGATTTGGCGCCATGTCATTACGCAAAGGACACTTTAGAATGGTACAAAAGTCAAAATGTATGTTTCGTGCCGAATGACATGAATACGCCGAACTGCCCGGAGGCACGGCCAATCGAGACTTTTTGGGCTTTAACCAAAGCAAAGCTTCGAAAATTCATAAAACCAGCGGACATAAAAAAATTGAAAAAAGATTGGCCAAAAGTGGTCAAAATGGTGGGAAGTACCACTGTGCAGAAACTAATGGGTCATGTTCGAGGAAAAGTTAGAAGCCTTGGCTATGATTAAATATTTTGATTAAACGAGAGTGAAATATCATACAAAACACAAATACAAATATGATTTTCCCAATTAAAATTATTAAAACTAAAAAAAAAGTCTTTTTTGTTATTTTGAAAGTGTGCTTATACTTTCTGGAACAGTCTATAATTAGTTAAATGTAACCAATTGTCTTAGTTTGGGCACCATCTGTTGGTTCTCTGTGTAAACAAACAAGGTAAACGAAGATTCAAACGTAAATTTCTCAATACTCGCAGCACCCTCACGGAAACTAGCATCAACATCATGTTAGCAGGGCTGGTAGCGGGTTTATGGATAAATAATAGTGACTTTAGTGACTAAAATAATAAAAATAGTGACCAAATAGTGACCAAATAGTGACCAAATAGTGACTAAAAAGTGATTTCCAAATTTTAGAATTTTTTTCAATCTTTTATACATTTGTTGTATAAGTTTAGTTAAAATTAATTAAGTGATCACCCCCGTTTGCAAAATTGGATAATACTGGGACGCAGTGTCACTTTTTGGGTTTTTTTTTTGTAAAGAAGCGACGTAATCAAGCGACTTTTTTTTCTCCACGACCTCCAGCACTTGGTCCGCAGCTCGTTTTTGTGAAGACGGGTCTATACGCACGGTTGAAACACCTTCCAGCATGGTCTGTGCTAGAATTACTTCTGACATATCTTGCTTCTCAATTCCTTTTTTGAGCCGTTGCCCTGTGAAGCTGCTTTCACTGCCTTCACAGGGTATTTAGGCTCACCTACAGCCGTTTTCTTAGTAAAAACTGGTTCCAATACTCCTCAATTCTGCACTCTGTACTCAACGTCAGCTCCTAGCTTTTTAACAAGTTCCATTCGTCAATAAGAAAATCATAGTTGACCTGAATCGGAATCAACTTGGCGATTTTCACAACATACTTGGAGCTTTCACTTGATGCACCGGCTGGTGGGTTGAGGCATTGGCAATATTGAATAAATGAGTTCTGCAAACCAGACTTTTAACGTAGGACTACGTCTTTGTTTTCTATACTGGCGTACAATTTTAAATAAATCGCATTGCAACCGTCACGAAAAGTGGTCAGGTTTTGAGCATAAATATCTCAGTCATTTCTCAAAAGATTTTCAAAATTTTTACATCGATCGAAGGTATTACTACGCATCAATTTCAATAGATAACATTGTTGATTTCGGGCCACATACTATTGAAAAATTCCTAAATGTTATGCCTTGTCTTAAAAAGTATATTAACTCCTTCAGACCTAAGGGGTCATATATGATCCCAAAAGGATAATGGCAGTATACAATCACACAGACTGAATAAATGTGTATACTGTCTTCGGCAAATTTTTTTTTCTGTTAATTCTTATACCTAGAAAATATTTTAAAAAAACTTATGAGTGTAAGGCCTAATTGACGACCTAGAACATCCTGAATACGAAGAAGTTCAGGAAGAAAATATAAATGCCTTATTAAAAGTGTAAGGAGTTGTTTTAGAATATTGTACATATGCATAGGTATTCTTAAATTCTCGTTGATAAACGTTTAATATTTTTGTATCTTTCTGGGATGTTCTAGGTCATTCAAAGTGTAGTTGAGTTCAGAACTTCAGATCTACAGTTGTAACAGTAGCTTTTAGAGCTATATAAGGTTACGCTATGTATTCAAACATATTAAATGAACCTTTTGGAAGGTCATTATTTGATAACTTTGTGATGTTCTAGGTCATCCAAACTGTCCTTGAGTTCTGAGCTTATAATCTACAGTAGTAACTATAGCTTTTTTTTTTCATATTCAGTAAATATTTTCGAACGTAAAAAAAACATCATGAGATGAACGGGGATAATCTAGGTCATCCAAACTATCCTTGAGTTCAGAATTATGTTCAGTGTTATCTACAGTTGTAACAGTAGGTGTTTGGAGTGTGTAAAGGGACAATATGTATTTAACAATATTGATTGAATAGTGTGGAAGGCCAACAGACATAATGCGACAATCTTTAGATATTCTAGGTACTGTCCAAACTGTTCTTAAGTTCAAAACATAAGATCTACAGTTGTAACAGAAGTTTTTTGAGCTATACATGGTGACCATCTACATTCAAACATATTCAATGAATCTTATGGAAGGCCAACAGTCATTACTTTATAACTTTAAGAGTAAAAGTCTTGGAGTTCATAACTTGAAATATACGGTTATAACAGTAGTTTTTTCGGGCTATACAAAGTTACGTCACGTATTCAAGTATATTCGGTGAATATTTTCGAACGTAAAAAAAACAGAAAAAGATAATCTTGGGATAGTCTAGGTCATCCAAACTGTCTTGGCGTTCAGAACTTAAGATTTACGGTTGTAACAGTAAGTTTTAGGCAATACAAAGCTACAATAAATATTTAAACATATTCAGTTAATATTCTTAAAGTCAAAAAACATTATAAAGCAATATGACATGTCGAGTATTAGTACACGACACTGAAGAAGTCTGCACATTGTAGACGAAATACGCGTATCTGTCAAGATAAGCAATAAAGGTAGTTGGAATTAAATGGAAATTACTAATCTTTCTTCTCATAATCTAGTAATATGACATGTTCTAGGTCATCCAAACTATCTTTGAGATCAGAACATAGGACCTACAGTTGTAACAAAAGCTTTCTGGGCTACGCAAAGCTACGATGTGTATTGAAACATATTCATTGAATATTTTGGAAGAACAACAGACATTATGAGGTAATCTTCGGATGTTCTAAGTTAGCCAAACTTTCCTGGAATTCAAAACTTAAAATCTTCAGCTGAAGATTTTATGTTTTGAATTGCAGCATAAAACCTACCGATTTTTGAACTAAACAAAGTAACAATATGTATTTGACCAAATTAAGTGAGTCTTTTGGAAGGTCAACCGATATAATGAGATATCTTGGAATGTTGAGGTTCGTAAAAACTGATCTTGAGTTCAGAACTTAAGATATACAGTAGTAACCGTAGCTTTTTGGGCTATACAAAGCTACGATAAATATTCAAGCATATTCAATGAATATTCTGAAACGTCCACATACATCATAGGCTAGTTTCAGTTCATTCAAACTGTCCTTCAAAATTTGTAACAATAGCTTTATTGGCTATACAAAGTTAAGTTAGTTTGTTTGGCATAGAATATCCAAGATTATCTCATAATGTCAGTTGGTCTTTCAGGACATTCATTGAATATGTTTGAATACATATAATAAAATTGTATAGCGGATAAAGCTACTGTTACAACTGCACATCTTAAGTTCTGATCCCTGGAAAGTTTGGACGACCCAGCACATCTCAAAAAAATATTTCCTACTTGTTTCAATCATTTCTATGTTATTGAGCACCAAATCAATCAGAATTCACCAAATTGCTTGTATAAAATAGGCCTGAAAGGGCAGGTAGCCAGTTCTCAATATTGTCGAAAATGTCCTCTGGAAGTGAAGTATTCGCAGGCCACACATTGGGCTTACAAACTCGATGGTTCGCACCAGCCTTTCCAGATCAGCGTACATTAGATGTATTAGTGGTTCTTCCCTCTAAAGAAACCTTAGAAAATTTCATTGAAATAGATCAGTATGCTTATCAATAGCTTGTAAACTCTATCAAAATTTTTTGGATCAAATTCTATTTAACAAATTTTACAACTTTGCCGAAAAATATTCAGTTTAACAGCTGTCAAGCAAAGTCAGTATAAACTTAAATAATTGATGAATTATGAATTTTTAAAATCTACTGTATCATAAACTAAGAATATTTGTCTCTGAAATTTCCTAGACAAAAACATAAAATTCTAGTGTACGAGTTTTAATGGAACTTTGAAAACATTACGCTTTTATAAACTGGTCGAATTGCAGTGTATACCGATTTCACCAATGATCGAATTGAATTCGCTTGATTGTCGGGATACGAACAATCAAATCTAGATTCAGAATTACTGAGCGAGTCACCGAAAATTCTCTCGACTATTCTGATACCAAAAGAGAAGTCCGCTTTTGAAAAAACTGAATCTAACAAAATATTTTTGAAAAAATGTGAGTGTAAATTAAAAATGACTTGATTTTTTTTATATTGGATAAACGTTTTATGTGTTCGCTCCTATCCGCTTCGATTCGTCATGGGGTTCACTGGGTTTATTTGTGTAGACATATGAAAAATTATTCTGAAATAGCTGGAACATTGTAAACATAATGAAAGATGATGTAATTTGGGACCACGTGCGTCGCATTCAAGCTAATCTAGAGTGCTGTGACCGACCAGCGCTCTGCATTTAAAACCAACTTTTTGTTGACAAGTTCAATTGAGGTAGAGGCGGGGCAGCGTTCGCCAAGGCATCTAGTTTTTATTTTTCGACTTCCATGGCCAGATCGCTTAATTTGGTTGACTATTGTACAATAGGTACCAGTGATTTTTTTTTGAACTTTTTAGAATCGGCGGTGCGAAAATAGTGACTTTAGTGACCATTTTCCGTAAAATAGTGACTTTAGTGACTTTTGGATGCAAATAGTGACTTTTTAGTGACTAGACTCAAAATAGTGACCAAGTCACTAAAAAGTGACTCGCTACCAGCCCTGTGTTAGGGAAATATTATTTATTGTGGTAATGGTCCTAGTTTGCGTTAAAGTGCTAAGGGTTTCAAGAATTTTACTTTTGAATTTTTTTTAAAAAAAAGAGATACGTCGTTTTGAATAAGTGGCCGAGAATTGTGATAATCAAGGAGCTTTCAATGTCAAGTATGAAGAGAAAACGACACGTTTAAAACTTTCTTGGTGTTTGAATACACACTTTACTACCAATACAATATAACTACTGTACAATATTCTTTGGGATTCCTTCTATTTGTGAGATACTATCAAATTAGGAAAAATAAGCCTAAAACGGCAACGTAATACTTGATCAAAAAATCAAATCGTTTGGTTTGAATATGGCCTAGTAATTGCGAAAGAAGACGAATTTGGTCCGGTACCAAAGTTGTGCTCCACCCCACCTAACTATGAACCAGAGAGTAGACACCGGAAAACTTTCTTTCTCGTTCCATCGTAGAAGTAAACAGTTGGTTTATTTTTTTTCTGATATTGAGAAATCATTTGATAATTTATTTTTCCATTTTAATCTCTAGTTTTTTTTTTTGTCATCTGTGGTTCAATAATTTTCCATTTTAGTTACCAATAATTAGTATCCCTTCCTACGACTGTTTCCGAACCGTTCTCTCATAGGTTTAAATTTAACATTTTATTCACTTTAATTTTCTTTAATTCATTTAATAATTCATTCTTCTTTTACTTTAATACGTCCGCCTCGCGACGGTGAGCTCTTCCTTGCACGTAAACGCCGTTTTTGCTTTCTATCGACGAAAATGTTTGACACTGTTTTTTCGAGTAATTGTTGTTGTTTTTTGTTTTGTTGCTCATTGTAGGAATACAGTTTAATTTTAATCACATTGAATTTGTCCCTTCTGTTTTCGAGTTGTGTTTTAATTTTTTTTTTCTCTGCCAAAATAATGTTTGTTGCTATCCAAAGGATTTTTGTTTTCCTGACAGTTGCTTTTTTTCGTTTATATATTTATAGTGCTCTTAAATGTAACTTTTCAAAAGTTGCATCTTCTTAATACTACAGGATGAGTGATAATGATGGCCTTCCTGTTGTTGTTTTCCTCTTGAATTTGGAGGGGAATGTAATTTGCCCTAAAAATAGATTAGAATGTGTCGTCACGAACCGAAAAGCTTTCGCAGCGTTTCGTTACTCCTTTCTTTGGACTTTGAGCAGAATTGGCGCGGTTGTGAAATGATGATAATTTTAGAAATGAAAATACGAGATCTTTGACACTTAGCGTGTTTACATGGTTTGCTACTTTTTCACTTTGTAATTCGATTTTGTTCTGGACAACTGGTTTCCAAAGTTTCTTACATTTATAGATTGATTTTTGTTTGTTTATGCAATAGCGATATACGGATTTTTGTTTCCTTTTTCATAGATTAATATCTTGATAACTTGTACATTTGGCATGTTGTATTCTTACTTAGTCAAAAGTTATGCGATATCAACTTCTCTTTCTCTAGATAAACAATGAGTATTATTTACATCTTTGCGATAGGGACCTCTTTTTCTTCTTCTTAGCAACAGACAACTGGAAAAGCGTTGCCTGATAACGGGTTCTTTGTTATGCCTCCGTTCGTTCGATAGTATTTGTATAAAATAATGATAGTAAACAAAATAATAGACTTCATAAAAAATTGAGAAAAATTTAACTACTTATGTCGTTACGAGTTTGCTACTGCTAGCATCAACTCCGGTCAACTCCATCGGCGTCTGTCGTTTGTTTTTTTCGAAGCTGAAGAAATTCAACGGACGAGAGTCAGTGACCAGGTGAGAGTAGGACTAATGATATCGAGTTCAGAGTGATTCTTTGCATTCTTTCTTTTGATTTCGACTGGACTATTGGTGCGGGGGTTGGAACTATGTACAAGGATGAAGGAAATTGAGGAGGGAATTCTACTTCCGTCGTCGCACCCGAGTGCGTTCCTCTCCGCTGGTGGCGGCGTTGTGTTGTTGCCGTTCGGCACTCAGTTTGATGCTGTTGAGTAGATATTTGAACTGCATGACCTGCATGGCGGTCACGTTCGGATCGCTGCACGCTTCCAGCCACTTGAGGAACTTTTCACCGTGTTCGACGGCCTCGGCCGAGCTCTTGATGTCCACCGCTAGCAGATGGTTGGAGTCCTCCGAGATGTCACTCTTGTGCTCGTCGGTGATGCCATTGGTGGTGACGGCCAGATCGCCGTTTTCCGGATCGTTGTGGTTATGGCTGACGGCAGGACTGACCGACCGACGTTGGGGAGAGGCGGCGGAGCGAACCGATAAGTTGGCCGGGCTAGCACGGTCGTTGCTGTTGTGATTTTGGAAAAGGAAATTGTCCAGAACATCCTTCACTTTGCCGTTGCATTTGGATTCCGCTGAGGGTTCGTCTTCAACCGGACCGGTAGGTTGATCTTCATCGTCCTCTTGCTTCAGCTCGGATTTGGCGGAAGTCGACGGGCTTGGGTTGAAGCGCTGGTGGTCTTCGGCTGGTGTGGGGTTAGAAGTTGAATGGTTGTGGTTGGAGAGATCTTCAGGTTCGGATTTGTGGTTCTCCGGACCGTTTGAGCTGCTGATGTTGAGATTGATGGGTTGAGCATTGTTGTTGAGCGAGTCGGAATTTTGGCCTTTGGTGAGCTGAGAGTAGAGGATATTTTCGTAGGAGGTCTGTTTGGAGTTGGCATTGGCGTTGATGGTGTTGTTGTTGGATTTGTCACCGGGCATGAGAGATGCTCCGAAGGTTTTGTACCACTGCCAGAACCAGGAGGAGTTTTTGGTGTCCTCCGGGGTTAGCGATGGAGCGGAGGATGGTGGCGTTGGCTGCGGGGTGGAAACGATCGGCGGTGTTGGGGTTTGGGTCGATGGATGATGCTGGACCTGCTGATGCTGCTGCGGTGGAGAAGAACTTTGCTGAGGGCTCGAGGGACGGGGCATAGCCGAGTAGAGGTTGTTCAGTCCGAGCATGGCCTGTTGGGATTTCAACCAATACCAGAGTGCTTCGTCGACCGGTGCGTTCGTTTCTCGACCTAGAGGAGCAGCAGATGGTTGTTGTTGTTTATATTTGTCGGATAGATTAATACCATGCATCATACCGTTACTGAGATCGCTGCCGGAATTTTTCTGTTGCAGTTTGGCCAAGTTGCGAACCGTTAGCGACGGAGTTTTGTCGCCGTTAGATTCCGACAGGTTCGCGGTGCGGGGGCTCTGACTAGAGTTGCCCTTCGGGCGTGCATTCCGGAGCGATTGAGCTGCACTGAGTCCACCCAGGTTGGACATGGTGGCCAAGTTGTGGTTGTTGTTGAGCTGTGCAAAGAGGTTCAGATTGTTGGCGATTTCGTTGAAACTCATTGCCAGCGGACTCTGTGCTAGACTGGACATTCCTGATAGGTGACTCAGACTGGTTAGCGGGCTAATGGCCGCCATCGAGAGATCTGCCTTGTTGGGATCGCCGTGTTTGCTCAAATCTGCACCGTATCCTTTGAGGTTGAGTTCCTTGGATTTACTCAGAGCAGAAATCTCGGCCGCTGTCTTCGCAAATGAACTGAAGTCTGCTCCGTGCAGTCCGTTCATGATGATATCTCCTCCGGAAACACCGAGTCCCTTATCGCCTCCACTGAGATCCAGCCCATTCATCGGTCCCCGTGGGCTCTTGTAGAAGCTGTCCTCGTATTTGAGCTTTCCGTTCCCGAACAGTCCCTGCTCTAACTTCATCCGCTTCTCCGGTGGTCCGTTGAACAATTCCGCTGCCGCCACGGCTGTGAGGGCGGCTGCTGTCGCTTCGCTGGTAAGCTTTTCGGCATTTTCCGCTGACTGTCGGGACATGTAGCGAAGTTTCTCCTCATTCTTGCACCATCCTCGCAAGGTCGACTCCGGAACTCCGATATCCCGGGCAACCGATGCCTTGGATTCGCCGTCGTGAATCCGCTGGATGGCATCGATCTTGTCCGTTGCCGTCAGATGCCGCAAGGGGCGTTTGCCTTTCGTTGCCATCATCATCTTGAAGTGCGTCGTCGTGCGTGAATCTGCGGATAGAAAATGGGAAAGAAGAACAAGAAGTCAGTGACCAGTCAGCGCGCGGTGAACTACGACTACTACAGACACCACTACGAACAAGTTAGTAATTGGGAAAAAGTGCGTCGGTCTCGAAACAAATTCTACCTATAGACATAGACCATTGCCAGAGTCAGAGGTTACCTGTCATAAATCATGTTCCCATTAGATCCCTCCTTCTCGTTTTTCTACCTCGGGATGAGCGAGTTCACGCGTGTCTAAATCCGTGCAAAAAAAAAAAACAAAAGCTACCCAAGATTTTCGATGAGAGTGAGAGAAAGATGACCTGCAGTCAGAAAAGTGCAGTATGCGCTTATGCAAGTGTATGCGTCTTGGCAACTGCCGGATGCGTCGGCGGTCGATGCACATAGGTCTTTTTATTTTTACAAAACGCAAAGAAAAAGATTGCATCCGAGTTCCGTCGCGAGAAAGAGAGCACCGTTACCGCCCATCGCGCAAAAAGGAGCTTTTTATATCTGTAGTCATTTCGCTTCTTCGTTCACGAGAGCCAAGATACGTCGTCGCTGATCGTATTGTCTTGCTCTTCCGCACGCATTTGGTTTCCTTGCGACGATGCATTTTCTGCGCATATCAAAGAAAAAAAAAAAAGAAAAACGGACAACCTTTCGGTAAAAGTGTTGCACCCAAACATGTGCTTTTTCGCAAACATGCTTCCATGCGCTCTCGGAAGAGAGCGGCTCTCTCCGTTTCGTCAGAGCAATAGTCGAACCCGAACGTAACACGAGCTGCGGTGGTCGGCTTTGTTCGGGTACGTTCATTCATAAAAATTCCTCCTATGTTCTTCTGGCGGTGGGGTTTGTTTGTGTTGGTGATCGGTTCGGCCCGTTGTTTACAATTTGCACATAAAATCCACACCGACGTTGGTCGTTTGTATGTGGCAGTGGGTAGTG
The DNA here is from genome assembly GCA_024533555.2 of Aedes koreicus. Lineage (NCBI taxonomy): Eukaryota > Metazoa > Arthropoda > Insecta > Diptera > Culicidae > Aedes > Aedes koreicus. The sequence continues at coordinate 119,517 of JAHHFK020000314.1, read as the reverse complement.
GACATTTCCGTTGCTGATTTTTCTTCCCTCTATGTTCTTACATAGCGTTCAAGAAAAGGACACTTTTCGCACATAAACATAAGCACATGTGTGCGTGTGTAAATTGGTGTAGGTAAAAATTTATTGCTTCTTCTCCGTGATTATTTTTCTCCGAAGGTTCAATGCAGGCAGTCAGGGACAGAAGGAAGATGACCTGCACATGCTGGTCAGCTAAGGCTGGCTTCAGTTTCCAGCTTCCCTCCATGCCACCCTCGGCGTTCGGCGAGGGTTGCTGCAGCTTCTTTTTTTTCTTCCTATTTCTCTTCTTCTTTCGATACATGATTTTCCGCATATTTTTTTTTCCGTCCCATCGCTCGCTGCAAGAAATTCGCAGGGGTCGTTCTGTTTCGCTTCTGACATAGATCTGTTTTCATTTTTCAGCTGATACTTTACGATTCCGTGATTTTTATCCCCCGTTCACTCATCGTTATTTTATTTTCCGATTCGTCTTTCTGCTGCAGCGATTTTTTTTATTTCATCCCGTGTTCGTCTGTCCTTTCGCCCAAGGGTGGTGGTGGTGTTTTCTCCCTTGGATCTTTTTGCAATCATCGTCGTCGTCCGGTCCACTCTCGTACGGCACCGGCAACGGGGTGGTGTTCATGTCTCCACACGATCGATTCTGGCATTCCGTGCACGTCCCGACGGGACATTCTCCGTCTTGGCTAGAGAAGAGTTCACTTGCCAGGGGGACGGGAACTAGACGGAGCCCGGAGACGGACCGAGCAGAGAGCAGAGATGACGTAAGGACTGACTACTGCTGGCTGCAAAAAGTGGGGAGTTAGTTCTTTTTTCTTCTTTTTTGAATGGAGCTGCCTTTTTTTTCTCCACTGGATAGTTTTGCTCCTCTGTTCTTTATGCTACTAGTCGCATTAATTTATAGAACTTTTACTTTCGCTTGTTGTAAATTATTGCCCTAGTTTTGTGAGTGTGTGCTCCTCTTCTTCTTCTTCTGGGCCATGGTTGTTGCATGGTTTGATGACGGTTTAGATTCGGTTTTTATTTTACTTTTTTCTTTGCCCTTCTATCGAAGGCGATGGCGGCGGTTCTTGGAGCAGGACGGGACTGCCTGGAAGTCTGCAAGACTGATTGGATCATGCGGTTTTCCGTCATCGTGACATTGATCCGAAAGTGAGAGTGGAATCGGTTGAAAGATTTGTGTTTTTCTTTTCTCTAAACAATTACTTAAGGGGTTGGTCAAGTAATAGGGTCCTATTTTCATCCAACACTGAATCAAGAGATTGGAGAGTAAGTAGATTGGACGAAAAAAATCGAATGGATATTTTCATGGTAAATTAAGGTAACTGTTCTCACTGAACTGAACTTTTTCGGATCTGTTAAAATACGTATCGCTGCCTTGAAAAGGCGCCATAGGGTTTGTGGAAAGAAATCGACGGAACGATTGGTTCGACGATGAGTGTCAAACGGTTCTAGATGAGAAGAATGCAACGCGGGCGTTGATGCAGCAGCAAGGAACTTGTCAAAATGTGGAGCGACACAGACAGAAGCGAAGACAGTAAACTCATTTCTTCCGGGATAAGAAGCGTCACCGGCAGGAGTTGGAGTGCGATGAAATGGGGCAGCTGTATCGTTCTCAAGATACGCGTAAATCCTACAAGAAGCTCAACACATCCCGTAAAGGCTTCGTGCCACGAGCCCAAATGTGTCGGGATAAAGATGGAGCTATCTTGACGGATGAACGTGAGGTGATTAAAAGTTGGAAGCAGCACTACGATCAGGGTGGCCACACAATCTGAATTTGAAAATTCCCGCATTTTCTCCGAAATTTTCCCGCATTTTGACAAATTTTCCCGACTAAATTGGAGTAATAGATATTTTTGAAGTTTTTGAAGAAATTTTTCAATCTGAAATTCTGATATGTTTCATTTAGGCAAAATGACGGATAGCAGCCGCAAATTGGTCTTCTTGTGTATTGCGTAACCTGCTTTGGCATCTCATCTGGCAAACGAGAACAAAAATCGCTCTATATTTGTCATTGATCTTTCAAGTTTTTAGTAGCATAAACATCGAAGAAAAATAGGAAAGAATTCGATGTTTTCGAGTACAACATGATGTACGTGCGTTGCGTGCATATTGTATCAAGAACTTCGTGATTTCAACGTCGTTGACAGTTCGCAGACAATTCTTTGAGCTACCAAACTCTTTTCAGTTTGGTTCACCACCTGACACTTTTCATTTATTTAAAATCCTCGCTCGTTGCATTTTCGTGCGACAGGATGATCACATTTTTAACAAATGTTGTCAAATTGGGCAGCACCTTCTTGGAATGACCAATCAGTTAGCCAAAATTTGTCTAAGCGCTGTTCTTAACTCTGAAATCCGGCAAGCAACGACTTTGAAGACAGCATTGAGTACAGCTGCTCAAATTCTTCTTTCACTTTGTGAGCAACTGCAGCGCTCAGATAATCTTTATCTGAGAACGTTTCCGGACACAGCTCCAGACGCGCTTTAGCTATGTCCGTGTAATGAGTTATAACATTAGGGTACATGCAGATGACGTAACCTGTTAAAATGTATGTTAATGGAGATTTATTGAGTAGCTTATTCAAAAAAACCACAATAAAAAGATCGACACTCGTTGCGGAATGCCAAAACGTCTTTATCGTATTTTTTTTGTAAATTCGCTCACTTTCTTGATTGCCGATTTAGAGGCAAACCCGATTTCCATATTAAGGAGCTGTCAGACGCTCGGGCTTAACAATTTCCTCCATAGCAGCTCTAACTAGTCCCATCAAATCGTCAAAAAGAAACGAAGCCATAGGAGATTCAGTCTGGGAAATGACTCGACCATTGCTGCAGACGTGATGACAAAATTCACCTTTAGTCCCAGCATCTTATCGTCTACCGCATCAACCACAACAGCGAACACTTTTGATTGGAATATCGACGAAAAGCTCCGTTTGAAATTAGGATGACTTTCCTTAAGCTTTCTTTCTTCTTGCTTCCTGAATTCATCCACAAATCTTCTCGAATGAGGCAACATTTGTAGTGCTCTTCTAGCAACTACCCTCTCGCGGGTCAAACTTTTCACCTTGTCGACGGTGAGAGGGCTTATCTCATGCTATAAACATACATGTGAGACCAAAAATTCGACCAGTAGTGAAAGTATCACATATTCTGAACATTTATTTCACTGCCACGTCGTAGAACGTTTATATAAAGGCACTAACATCAGGTGTGATACTGGCGCAATTCACTCTTAGACTTCTTACTTTCAATCAAAGGGAAACGACTAGAAGTACACTTTTCATTTTCGTGGCAACTTATGTTGTTGTTTATCCATTTGTTTTATGGAATGAATAACCAAAATACCTGGTTTGCTCATGGTATAATAAGTGAAAGTAATTGCAAATGTTCGAAAAGGGTGAATGTTTTGATTATGGTAAATATCTGACGGTTCGAAATGAAGCACATAGCCACCGAAAAGTCTTACTTTAGACTGACGATGACAAGCATGTATATTAGAGATAGGACGCGGAGGGCCCGCTTAGGAAGCACGAGCAGTAGATTAAACTTTTCCTTGTAGTTTATTTCAGCAACAGTGCTGAGGGTCCGCTCAGTGATGATCTAGTATTTGACTTACTTTAGAAAGGGGGGGGAGGGGGTTGTTTTAATCACGGTAGTTCCATTTCAATTCCGGTTCAGTTCCATATCGGTTCCGTTTCGATTTCATTTTGGCTCCATTTCGGTTCCGCTTTGGTCTCGTTTCGATTTCATTTCAATTCCATTACAATTCCATTTCGGTTCTATTTCGATTCCGTTTCAAATCAGGTTTGCTTTGATTTCAACTCCATTTCGATTCCCTTTCAGTGTAATTTTGATTCCATTTCAATTTAACTCAAGTTCAATTCAATGTCAATCAACTAATCATGGTTTCATTTATTCTTATTCCTCTGCTGTCAGGGTAAATAAAACTAAATAGCTCGGGGCTGTAAAATGAACGCCATTGACAGAAGACAACCTGACTGACTAACCCTTATAACACACTTTAAAATGGAAGCTCATTACATACTTATTTCAAACTTTTAGGATTATTATTAGAAGATACCGCAGTGCTGTAAATAGCCAACATAGGCGCACCACTGCAATTGAGGGTTGTCTAGAAATATCATTCGCTGTATGAATAATAAATATAATGCATACTCTTGTTGCAATACTTCTTGGGGTTGACCTCAGTACTACTAGTTGTCAACATAGACTACATCAAAGGCCTGAATGTCGTCCCTATGAATTATTGCTTGGCTATTTACATGTCTTTTTGAAATCTAGTTACTACTATATACGGCCTGGAGATGACTTCAGCACTTAGACGGCACTTTGTCCCGGATTATCATCTCCAGGAAACATTAGAAATCATTAAACAAAGCTCGTGACATCTAGGAATGGAGTATTAATTTGAGCTTCCATTTAACGACTGTATAACAAAACATCATCGCGGGAATATTGAAACTGAAATTTTGAAAAATACTACGGTCCAATACTAATTACTTCAACTAGTGCTCAAGCGGCCAACATAGGCTAGTGCTTCTAAGGTATTGGTCGTAGTAGAGATGACGTTGGGAAAGGGTCTAGTCTTGACAACCAAGCTGTCACGCAGCTCCAGCTAGATATCAAAAAAAAAAAAAAAAACTCTACTCGTATGAGGCAACATTTGACGTGCTCTTCTAGCAACTTGTTCATTTTCCACCCAACGAACTTCGCCGAATTTCAGTGGAAAACTAATTAACCTGAAAAACACGATTTTGCATCACTTTTATTTAAAGCTCTCCATAGGTTAATCTAGTGATTAAAAATATCGTCATGCATCATTTGGTGAACATTTTATGTTTCGTCTATTTAACAGGGGTTGAAAAAAGCACAGCTCATTTTTTTGAAAAGCATTCGTATATAAAAAAGAATCGTTGCACTCGGTGTCTTTGTTATTGCCACAGCCATTCAAGCTTGAATCTCACCATGTGTGAAATTCCATAACCGTCAATTTGAAGGGAATCGTCAAATACCAATAAGCAACTAGCTGCTAACAAATCTGTCAGTTTTGTTATCGCTATGTGGCATCTCATTGCCCGTCAAAACATCGTGTCAACATCGGGTGGCGTGTGGCGAACGTCGGCATGATATTTTGTCATGCTAGCAAATGCCACAACTTCGCCACATCAGTGGTCACTTCAACCGAGTGCACAACGCGGTGTTAGTGAACGAGCGATTTCTACGCTACCGCTTGGAAGCGATTTGAAAATTTACTCAAAGTTGTCGATTAATTTTGTTCTTGCTTAAACGTCTCTGTGTCTGTGCTATTGCTGTAAGATAACTGACACAATGGGGTTCTGTCCATTGCAATGACAAATAGTTGTCTCTTATACAAATGGACTGAAACTATATGGTATTTTAAAAATGACAGCAGTGTTACCACCCCAGGTTGGCGGAACTCGTGTAGCATATAGAAAGAAAAAAATAATGTAAAAAACTTACAAAGTTAATCTTTGCACTAAAATTAACAGTTAAGCGATGCTTCAGTCAAAAGAATCACTTAAGGTAAGGAGTTCCAGTGAAGTAAGTCATGTGCGAAACCTCACTGTCCCAGCAGTGTAGCCAGATCTTCTAAGCGGTACGTTTTTGAACAGGCTGAACGAAGCCAACAGAAAATGATCTACATGCCAAGGAATTCCGTACGACGAGCAAGCTGCAGCTAATGATGTTGAAGACTTCCGAGCCAGGGCTGGCTCACAGATCCCTGATTTCCCCCTGTCAATTCCTTGCATGCCTTCCAGTTGACAACCGGGCCATCCATCGAGCACTGAGATATCTTCTTCAGTAATGCTGGTTTTACAGAAAAAAACACTGTTTCATTCCGATAATGAGATCGTTGGACAGAATTGATGACAAAAACGCTACTCAAATCATTTGAAAAAGGTGTGAGTATGGTTCCTTCCATATGACGAAAATTCCCGATGGATTATTTCCCGATGATTTTGGATTCCCGCATTTTTCCCACATTTGCCGATTTTCCCGAGTCTGTGGCCACCCTGTATGACGAACACTTGAATGGCGCAGAGGTGGAATACTAAGAGAGCAGGAGGAATGGCTTCATCGGTATGGTGGACGAGGGTGACGTACCAACTCCCACCATAAGTGAAGTTTCGAAGTGTGATTCGAAGAGCGGGGATAGAAACGAGTGGCACAATCCTCAGGAAGTCTGTCCAAATTTTGTAGCTTCGCCTAGGACGTGGATATCATTGCACGCCACTTTGAGACGATGGCGGAAACCTACATCAGATTTAAGGCTTAAGCTAGTAAAATTGGGCTTGTCTTTAATGCATCAGAGACAAAATAGGCTCACAAGAAGACAATGTTGGCGTCCCACCATGAGTTCAGATCGAAGATGACGAAATCGAGGTGGAAGCCGAGTTCGGGTACCTGGGCTCAGTGGTGACCGTCAATAACGACACCAGCAGAGAGATAAAAAAGGCGCACTATGGCTGGAAATCGTGCCTACTTTGGACTCCGAAGGACGCTAAGATCGAACAAAGTTTGCCGAACTACAAAGTTGGCCATCTATAGTACAGGACCATCTACGGCCACGAAACATGGACATTGGTTGTGGAAGACAAACGTGCCCTTGGTGTCTTTGGACGGAAGGTGTTGCGGTGGAGTCCAGGTGGAAGATGCTACGTGGTGGAAGCGAATGAACCACGAATTGCATCAGTTGCTGATTCACATCCGGGTCCTTGCGCAAGTCGTGCCAGTAGTACTGCTAGCCATCCCGACCGTCAAGGCTAAACTTCTTTTCATCCGAAATCAGCACGTTTTTTTCATACATCGGGTACTTTTGAAACGATTTAGCTTATGCCGTTCTGTGAGGTTGGGCTTTCCCAGCCTATTACGCCACTTCAAGTTCTCGCTACTCGACAGAATTTGTTGAACACGGCGTGTGGTAATTGGAAGCTCCATCTCCGCGCGGATTTGCGATGCTGTTTTTTTTCTGGTTTATCGCGATTCTACAAATTCTCCGGGTATCCTTCGCTGCAAGCTTACTTTTCCTTCCACGTTTCTCTATGCGGCCACTTTTAACACCAATTTTCAAGAAGTTTCCGACATCAGTATGTTATTATTTATTTAAATAGCCATACATCGTATTTACGATATGACTTCATCTACAACATTTCGCCAATATACTCGGTCTATGGCTGCCTCTCTCCAACCTCGTTGACGACCCACACTCGCCAGATCCTGTTGCTCCTGGTCCGCCCATCGTGCTCGCTGTGCCCCACGCCTTCTTGTACCGGCCGGATTCGAGGCGAACACCATTTTTGCAGGGTTGTTGTCCGGCATTCTCGCAACATGCCCTGCCCACCGTATCCTTCCAGCCTTCGCGACCTTTTGAATGCTGGGTTCGCCGTAGAGTTCAGCGAGCTCGTGGTTCCATCTTCGCCGCCACACTCCATCCTCCTGTACGCCGCCAAAGATGGTCCTAAGCACCCGGCGTTCGAAAACACCAAGTGCTTGTAGGTCCTCCTCGAGCATCGTCCACGTCTCGTGCCCGTAGAGAACAACCGGTCTTATCAGCGTTTTGTACATGGTACATTTAGTGCGGGGGTGAATCTTTCTTGACCGCAAGTTCTTCTGGAGCCCGTAGTAAGCACGACTTGTACACGGTGTTCAATAAGTTCGGATACACTTTCAAAATTTGTTAAAAAAAATGAAAACATGTTTTTTTTATTTTTTGGATTTATGTTATTGAAAGCTATGTTTACAAGGAACGTTTACAACATTTCTCTTGGAATGACCCCCCTTTGTACTCCTTAACGAGCTTCAAACGTTTCTCGAACGCGTCGCAGGCGGCACGCACGGACTGCATGGGCATTTCGTCCCAGATTTTGAGAATTACCGTCTTGAAATGATCCAAAGTGCTGACCTTGTATTCGTTCAGCTTCGCCATCATATAGGACCAAACAAAAAAGTCGAGAGGATTCAAGTCCGGGGAGCTGGGAGGCCACAAAGTTTTGTCCAGAAAGTCGGTTAAATTGTCCCGACACCAAGCTTGAACCACATTTGCCGTATGGGCTGGTGCACCGTCCTGCTGGAACACGTAGTGCTCATCGCCGTAGAGGCTTCGGAGACTGGGGGCAACAACCTTTTCCAAAACCTCAGTTTTGTAGTACGCCGCGTTGATTTTGACGTTTTTTTCAATAAACACCAAGGGTAGCTTACCACGTTTGCATACTGCCCCCCAAACCATCACCGACGCGGCACTTTGGAACCGAGGGATGTTTATATTGGATTCAGGAATGCTGTCCGTCGATGGCGCCCACACCCGGTCATTTTGCACATTGTGCGGCTGCTGCAGCACGAACAGTTTCTCGTCCGAAAAAACAAACTCCTGACCAGCGTGCCGAGAGAGGATCCTCTTAGCTCGATCCAACCGCTTTTTGCTGGTAGCCTCCGAAACGCCATGGACCTTACGTTTTTTGTAAGGCCTGAAACCAAGGTCCTTGGTGAGTATGGTGTGAGCGGTTCCAATGGAAACGTTGAGATCTGCAGCCGTTTTCCGGATTGAGCGGTTCTTTTTGCGCCGAATTCGCTCCCTCACGATCTTGATGACCCGTGGCGTCCTCGCTGAACGCGGCCGACCGGATCTCGCACGGTCATTGGTCGAGGACGTCTCCCGGTATCGCCTGATGGTCGTGTAGACAAAGTTCCGCTTGACCCCATGCGATTTCAGCAGCCGGAATATATCGCCGGGTCGCTCACCGTTCAAAAAACGCTTAATTACGAAGTCCCGATACTCTTTCATCGCGCGTAACAAACAAACAACAACTAACAGAATGTCAACACCGCGCACATTCGGTAGCGTATGAATGAAGCTAAAGCTGACACCAATACCAATGCAGAATATGTACATGGCGCATACCTACGCAATGATGAAAACTTGTATTCGAACTTATTGAACACCGTGTAGATAGGGTATATAACCCCTTGCTTCCACTCCTCCGGTAGCTGTTCTGTTTCCCAGATTCGGACTATCAGCCGATGCAGATAGATGGCCAGCCTTTCCGGGCCCATCTTGATGAGTTCAGCTCCGATGCCATCTTTGCTAGCTGCTTTGTTATTCTTGAGTTGTTGGATAGCATCCTTAACTTCCCTCAGCGTGGGAGCTGGTTCGTTCCCATCCTCTGCTGTGCTGACGTAGTCGTTTCTTCCACCGACTTGGACTTCAACGCCCGCGTCCTCTGCGCCATTCAGGTGTTCGTCGTAGTGCTGCTTCCACCTTTCGATCACCTCACGGCCGTCTGTCAGAATGCCCCCATCTTTATCCCTACAAATTTCGGCTCGCGGCACAGACAGCACTATGTTATCGAAAGATTTTTCGACTAATATCTCTATTAGAGAGACATGCATCATGATACGCCATGATTTTCACCTTCTCCTCGAACGTAAGATGCTTTGATCGACCCATGGTCGATTGATTGCAGCAAGATCACTACAATTTGAAGAAGACTTAGACTCTGAAAGAACTTTGGACAAACAAAAACATTTTTGATGCTATTTTTGTTTCGCTGAGTGTAGAGCAATGCCATTTCATAACCTATGATTTTCTAAAGGATTTTCCCCGTGTAGTGCACCAGACTGGATTAGACGCCACTGGAATTGGAAGTGAATACCTCGGGAATCCAACCTAAAATTACTCTTAAACGAGAACATCAAAAGTTCCAAATAATGATTCTATGTTCGCAAATCAGTCCACAAATGAGGTTTTTGCATACATAGGAATCGATATTTTATAATATATAGATCTGCCTGGGTCGGGTAAACCCATGAAGTGCACCAGGTGATTGAACACACAGAATCTCAAGTTGATGGTCGTACAGTTTCTACTACTTGATCGGACAATTTCAATTTTATTTCATAGATAATTTTTCCAGATGAATCCAGAATGAAATCCAGATGAATTTTTACCGACTGCTACTTGCTATTTCTCGAGTACTTTTTCAAAAGGACGTAAGTCACAAAATGTAAACAAACGCTTTGTTCATGGCATGTTGTTAAGAAATCATGTGTATATATTATTTGATGAAGTTTCTGATGCATTATTCTTGGAAGATTTAACTAACTTTTTTCAAAACGGTGTAAAATCACTTTTGCACTCCTTGGGAATAATGGTAGATACGTCGCTAGTGTTAAAAAGTAACTGCGAAACATTATTATATCATTTGGATGCCCCTTAATGACTCGTTAGTAAAAGTCTTTATACCACAAGGTTAAAAATTTAGATTTTTTTCAGTAAAAATTGATTTTTTTAGCAAAAATATTTTTACAACGTTTTGTTGTAGAAAAAAATTATACGTCATTTTAAAAAGTTCGACGTATCTGTGTGAAATATGACAACTTGACGTAACATTTCGACGTAACAATATTGTCATTCGCAGAATGGCGTATCATTTTGACGCAAGTAACATGCCATCTATCATACTGGCTTATCAAAATGACGTATTATCTTTTGCGATTGCAGACCGTTGTAAGAAACATTTTTCTAAATGAAGCTTGAATTTTCACTCCTAGTGTAGATTTTAAGCACAGTGATGCAATATCTTTTATCGATGTGTCATTTATTGGAATTTAATTGGGATAAACATGTCCGGTTTTCAAATAGGAATAAAAATAAACTCAATAAAGTTCAATGCTGATTTTCTCAGCTTCGTCCAAATGTTACTTACGTCTATTTGAAAAAGTACTCGAGATTTGTTCGAATTGTCTACGGTGTCCATCACATGATGCCGAAAAATAGAGTACTGACGAAAATTCGGCCAGCTGATGATATTTCTATCAATGAAAATAGCAGATCCAGCCAATAATTCCTATACACTTAGAAATTATTAATTTTACACGAGACCTAATTCAAATTTGATTTACGTCAAGGAGAGTAAACAAAAAATTCACGTAAAATTAAGTGTGCCGAAACAAAAACAGACGCATGCCGGCAAAAGATGTGTCTTGTTGAATTGATTTTCTCGTCTCTTTCGACTAATTCGTATGTCCTTAAGGCCGCTCGCATGTGTCGGTCTTAGGGCACCGAATTTGACATGCCTTTTTGGTAGTGTGTACCATACTCCCAACACCTGCTGAACTTTCAGACAATCGGCAAAAACATGAACAAATAATTCCACCCAAGTAACAAAAAACTCTCGCCCTTATCCCCTTCCCCCTCAGCTACCCTCCCCCGCAAAGTCAACTGCTGCATAAACTGCCTATGCAAATTATTCTCTTCCGATCCTATAACGACGCACTAAACCTCATCATCATTGCTGCCACTTTCGCCGCCTCTTGCCGCGCCTCAACGTTCCTTATTATACCACTCACTTTGTAGCTCAATTTAGTACCAACGCGGCAGTTAGTTAGTGCCCCATAGTACATAACTCTCGAACTCTCCAGCCCCAGACAAATGTCTGTTTGTGCAGGGAAGAAAGAAAAAATAGACACAACCAACTCCACCCGACCACCACCACCGTCGCGTCGTCAGTCTCGACTTCCCTTATTCTACGAGGCTGCAAGTGAATAGGTATGTGTCCGTTTGAGGTTAGGTTAGAAAAGTATAGCAGAAAAATATAATTAACTAGCAACCTGTTGAATGTTCTACGTCGTTCTCGGAGGAGTCTCGGAATCCCCCTGACCCCAATCCGGAAGCGCCCATCCGAACGATACGAAAGGGAAAAGGAGCGAGAGAGCAAAAAAAAAAGAACAACAAATAAATCAAATCGTAAAAATATACACATAACTTTTATGCCACGTTGAGATGGTTTGCCGGTGCTGTTGTTGCCCCCGTTTCTGTACGTTTTTCACTGGTCCTTAATTCTCTCTCATAGTTCGGATCAAGGGGGGGAAATGGAAGAAACAGTTTTGCTCAACTCAAAGACGGTTGTTACTGCACTTACTAGGAGTTGAGAACCACCCAATGATGAGCTTTCAACTTTGGGGAAGTATTAGAACTTTAACCAAGAGAGCCGAAAATTGTGAGTGTGTCTGGCAATGAAGAGGATTGAAGAGTTATTCCAATGAGGATATCAGACCACCCCTACGGCTTGTTAATATTTAATTCCAAACGATTGATACGAAAAAAAGTTTGTGGATCCTCAAGGGTGCTGGGGAATCTTTGTAATTTGAAGTTGCTCTTCGATTATTATATAGTAGCTTCCCAAGCAGCAAAAACTTCCGTGGGAACTTAATATGAACTTCAAAATGCTTCAAGTGTTTAACGAACAATCTCTCCAATAATGTCCAAACTGGCAACAGTTCCAACAAAGAATGGGATTGGTCGATGAATGGGCCTGCTCCAAAGCTACTTTATTCTGCCTCTCGGGTACGTTAGTGGTTCTTGGTTGACCCCGACTAATCGCATTAATTTCCGCATCGTCCGGCTCTTGAGGATCACAATCCATTCGGTGTCATCTAGGTCGGCTTCGCTGAGCATAAGATCTGTAAACTGATTTATCTAACTCGTAACAAATTCCACATAAGGATTCGATGTCCAGGTTGTCCTGGTTTATAAACGCTAGATGAGGTCTATACCAGTCTCGCATATTTTCCATCAACATACCGAGTTTTGTCCTCACAGTCATAGGTTTGGACAACTGCTGATATAGGTGTTCAACCTCTCCCATGAATGTTACGAATGTTTCGCTGGTCATTTGCTTTCGTTCGCGAATTTCACGTTCGATACAATTACGGAGTATCTTCGAACCTAAGGTTATGGAACTAAGGATATCATAAACATGTTAAGCCTAAGTGGTTTTTCCCTTTCTTTCTATCTATCCGGGCTATTGTAGAACGCAAACATGTGTTGGGTTGGATCCGCTTTGATACTGTGATTTTTTTTCCTTCCTCCGAAGAGGCCTTAGTGTGATATTTTTCCTCGCAACTGACCACTACCTCACGATTCCCTTTGACTTCTCTAACATCGACAACGGAGAAAACAGCGCACTGACACTGTTTTGTTTGTTCTTGTTTTTGTGCAGTGAAATAAACCGTTACCAAACCAGACAATTCCTATTAGAATTACATCAACAACGGAGGAAACAGGTCATTGACATCTCGACGTTGGATCTACTTGTTAACTTCAAGAGTGTTTTTGTTTGTACTTGTTTCTGTGCAATTATATACACCGTCATAGATGATTAAGCACAGTGCTTGAATCTTCCTGCTTCTCGTTGCATTGCAACCATTTTGAACTTTTTTTTCCTGACGCAGTGAAAGCACCTTCTTGTAACCACGTTACAGCCTAAGGGGTGTAACGGCCTGATATATGACCCCAAAAGGAAAAGGGATGTATAAAATCAAAGACTGAATAAAAATGTACACTGTATTCGGTAAATTTGTTCTACATCAATTCTTCTATCTGAATTTTTTTTAATGAAAAAGTAAAGCGTTGTTTTAGAATATAAAGGGCGATACGGTCAAAATTTGGTCAATATCAACTTGACGTATTTCTTTCAATTTTGCATTTAAAAAACCTGAACACCCCTCATTTTGAAGGTGTGTGTGTGTAGAATGTTGCTCCTATTTTGATTTTGGAATTCACTCTTCAGTTGTCAAAATGCCGTCAGCCGTCAGAGCAGCGTATCAAAATTTTGCTCGCGCATCGCGAAAATCCGAGCTACTCGCACGCAAAGTTGGCAAACTCGCTAAAAGTTGCCAAATCAACCATTACAAATGTAATTAAAGTGTTTGGGGAACGTTTGTCGACAGCCAGGAAGTCTGGATCGGGGGGAAATCGAAAACCGGAAGCCGCTGAGACGACAAAGAGAGTTGCCGGTAGTTTCAAGCGAAACCCTAACCTATCTCTCCGAGATGCCGCAAATAAGCTGGGTGTATCGTCTACAACCGTGCATCGAGCCAAAAAACGAGCCGGACTATCGACTTACAAGAAGGTAGTGACTCCAAATCGCGATGATAAACAAAATACGACGGCCAAAGCGCGATCCCGGAGGCTGTACACGACGATGCTGACGAAGTTTGACTGCGTGGTAATGGACGACGAAACCTACGTCAAAGCCGACTACAAGCAGCTTCCGGGACAGGAGTTTTATACGGCAAAAGGAAGGGGAAATGTAGCAGATATTTTCAAGCACACGAAACTGTCAAAGTTCGCGAAGAAATATCTGGTTTGGCAAGCCATCTGTACCTGTGGCTTGAAAAGCAGCATTTTCATAGCTTCCGGGACTGTCAACCAAGAAATTTACGTGAAAGAGTGTTTGAATAAACGTCTGCTGCCTTTCCTGAAGAAACACGGTTGTTCCGTACTGTTTTGGCCGGATTTGGCATCTTGCCATTACGGTAAAAAGGCCATGGAGTGGTACGCCGCCAACAACGTGCAGGTGGTTCCCAAGGACAAGAACCCTCCCAACACGCCAGAGCTCCGCCCAATTGAGAAATACTGGGCTATTGTCAAGCGGAACCTAAAGAAGACCAAAAAAACTGCTAAGGACGAGCAGCAGTTCAAGGCAAACTGGCTTTCTGCGGCGAAGAAGGTGGACAAGGTGGCTGTACAAAATCTGATGACAGGGGTCAAGCGTAAGGCCCGGCAATTCGGATTTGGAAAAGCGGAAGCCTAACTTAATATTTTTCCTGAATTTTATACTAATTGAACTTGAAAAATAAATTTAATTTGATTTTTTAAATAAACGATTTCACCGATTTACACGCGTTTTCCCTTGACCAAATTTTGACCGTATCACCCTTTAGTACATATGCATACGTATTATTGAATACTCGTTGATAAACGTTGGACATTTTTGTACCTTTCTGGGATGCTCTAGGTTATCCAAAATGTACTTGAGTTCAGATCTACAGTTGTAACAGTAGGTTTTTGGAGCATGCAAACGGAAAATATGTTTTTAATAATATTCCCTGAATAGTGTGGAAGGTCAACAGACATAATGCGACAATCTTGGCATATTCTAGGCTATCCAAACTGTCCTTTAGTTCAAATATAAGATCTAGAGTTGTAACAGTAGTTTTATGAAATACTAGCTGAACCCGGTGCGAGCGCTGCTACGCTTGCAACTAAATGAAGGGAAATTTAATATAACTGGCACGTTTATGGTTTTGTTTTTCGGAATGAGTTTTTTTTCTTGAATAAGCAGGAGTTCAAACTTCTATCAAAACATGCTTCTTACCCGAGAAATACACGTTTTGTATTTAAGTAACCTGGATAATTCTCATTTTTGGTAGAAATTTGTGTTTCATTTGTATAGGAGCCCTCCCTTCCAGAGGGGGGGGGTGGTTTCTCAAACCACCATGCAATCATTGCCTTCAAACTTCCCACATACCAAATTTGGTTCAATTTGCTTGATTAGTTCTCGAGTTATGAAGAAATTGGTGTCTCATTTGTATGAGAGCCCCCCTTCCTGAGAGAGTAGGGGTCTCAAACAATTATAAGAACCTTCCCCAGCCCCAAAAACCCCTGCATACAAATTTTCACGCTGGTCGGTTCAGAACTTTCCGAGTCTATAAGGGTCGGACAGACAGACAGACAGCCAGACATAAATTCATTTTCATATATATTTAGAAATCTAGCCACCAACAACCCCCATATGCTAAAAGTGGTTTCATTCACTTGATTAGTTCTCGAGTTATGCAGAAATTTGCGTTTAATTTGTGTGGGAGCTCCCCCCCCCCCCCCCTTCTAATGGAGGAAATTGAACTGCCATAGAAACATTTCTTGCCTCCGAAAACCTCAACAATGCCAAATTTGGTTTCATTCTTTTCATTGGCTCTCGAGTTATGCTAAAAATTATGTTTCATTTGTACAGTGACCGGCAAAAATAAAGATCCACCTTTGATCAATGTATTATTGTTGAGAAAAAAAAACGTATTTTTGAAAAAGTAGGGTATTCCAATACATGTTTCTGAAAAATAAACATAGACGAACCATTTCAGTACAAAAATAACGATCACTTTTATTCCTTGCATAAAATAAGAAACAAAATTATTGGAGTTTAGTAAAATGAATAAAAAAAAATAATAATCGAAAGAGTTGGAATCAACTTTTCAATAGTCAATATGACCTCCCTTCGCTTCGATGATGGACTGCAATCGTTTCGGGTTGCTTTCGACTAGGTTTCTGAGGTGTTGTGGATCCAACTAATTCCAGGCCTGCTCCAGTGCCGTAAAATATGTTTGCTTGTTTGTTACGTGGGTTTTTTCGACTCTATTGTCGAGAATTGCCCAGAGATTTTCAATTGGGTTTAAATCCGGGCTCTGGGAAGGCCATTCCAAGGGTTTAATCCGACAGGCACGGAAAAAAGCTTGTGTTTTCTTGGCCGTATGCTTTGGGTCGTTGTCTTGCTGAAAACTGTAATTATCTTCCAGACCCATTTTCAGCAAAGATTCTTCCATATTCTCGTTCAGAATATCTATATACCCATCTGCCGTCATAATACCACTGATTAGAACCAGATTCCTCACTCCGAATCATGAGAAACAGCCCCAGACCACGATATTTCCACCGCCGTGCTTCATGGTCCCTTGTAGATGTTTATCCTTCAGCCCTTCATCGCTTTTCCGCCAAACTCGCAGTTGTCGTTTTCTGTTGAACAGCTCAAACTTTGATTCGTCTGACCAAACAACCCGTTTCCAGAACTTATTTGTATGGTTTCTTGCAAACCGCAATCGCTTCTCCTTATTCACCCTACTTATGAACGGCCGTTTCCGAGCAAAATGTCTTTTCAAACCGTGCTCAGCAATGCGTCGCCGAACTGTACGATCGGATATCGAAAGGCTTAGCTTTTCTCTGAGCGCACGGATGGTAACAAACGGATCCTTTTTAATTTCTCGGATGATTCTAGTGTCTTCGCGGTGATCAGACTTGCGATTGCGTCCACGTCCTGTTCGATCTGCGACACTTCCAAGCTTTTGGTGTTTTAAAATTATTTTCTGCACTGCACCACGGCTTACACCATACTTTTCGGCAACTTTGCGCTGAGATTCGTTTTTTGAGCAATCGCGCACGATAAGATTTCGAACTTGGACTGTTATTTTCTTTCCTCCCATGATCGATTCTTAAAAAACTTGGGCTAAACTCACTTATTTCTCACAACTGTAGCAATTATCTGTGATGGATGTAAATAAAGGAATGTCAAAAGCATGATCAACAAGGGGTAAGCCAAGTGGATGTACACGGAAAGTATTTTTTTCCTAGTGGATCTTTTTTATTGACATACCGTAAACACAAGCTTATTTCGTTTTTCACATGCAGTTGGCTGAAATGAATATGTATATTCAAACTTTTACGCTAATGAATGATACCCAAAAATGTACAGTACGGGTAAGAAAGTTGCTATTGATACGAAGTTGTAAAGATATCTATGCCTGATTAGTATATGGCTCGATGGATCTTTTTTTTTTTGCCGGTCACTGTATGGGAGTCTCCTCTTCCAGAAGGCAGAGGCGTCTCAAACCACCTTAGAAACATTTATTTCCTTCAAAAACCTCCACCTGCCAAATGTGGTTCCATTTACTTGATTAGTTCTCGAGTTATGCAGTCGTTTGTGTTGCATTTGTATGGAAATCCCCCCCCCCCCCCCTTTCAGAAAGAAACCACAGAAACCAAAACCACAGAAACATTCTTGCTTTCTAAAACTCCCACATGCCAAATTTGGTACGAATTTGCTTGATTAGTTCTCGAGTTATGCAGAAACTTGTGTTTCATTGGTATGGGAGCACCCCCCCCCCCCCCTACAAAGAGAGATGGGTTCTCCTACCCTAGAAACATTTATTGCCTCTAAAATTCCCACATGCCAAATTTGGTTCAATTTACTTTATTAGTTCTCGAGTTATGCAGAAATTTCAGTTTCATTTGTATGAGAGCCCCCCTTTTCTGGAGAGAGGAGGGGTTTCGAGCCACCACAGAAATATTTCTTGCTTCCAGAAAACTCCAAATGTAAAATTTGGTTCCATTTGCTTGATTAGCTCTTGAGTTATGTAGAAATGAGTGTTTCATTTGTATGGGAGCCCCCCTTTCCAGAAGAGGGAGGGGTCTCAAACCATCATAAGAACCTTTCCCGGCCCCAAAAACTTCTCCGTACAAAATTTCACGCTGATCGGTTCAGTAGTTTTCGAGCCTATGAGGTTCAGACAGACAGACAGACAGACAGACAGAAATCCATTTTTATGTAGGGAAGATGTGCCTATATTAATCTCATCACTTTGCAATTCATCCTACTTGAAATAAAACGATATACACGTCACATGATTACTTAGTAATGTTTGTTGTAGTTATTTAACGTAAGCAAACATTATTAGAAAACGAAACCGATCTTTCAACTGCCCAATTGTTTGATTCATCGTAGGATGAATATAGGAACAGTGAGATTAATATGGGGGCAGTTACCCTACATAAAGATAAATAAATACATGTATATATATTCTGTAAATAAAAACAAAAGACGGCAAAGATCGCACTAAATATTGAAAACCCTAAATAAAGTAATTTACTAGTCCACTAACCCCTCAGCGACGGCTCGCATCTTGGCAGATGTATATTGACAAGTGGCTTGTAAAACTTGGCATTCGTGATTCCCAGAAAAGGTAAACAGGAGAGAGAAAAGAGGTAAGTGGGAGAGAGAGGTATGAAAGAAGGAGATTAGAGATGTGGAGCAGTTGGTTGTCAAGCAAAACGGAAAGAAGGTGAATCGAGGAGAAGGTTTTGGATCGCGAAAGTGGATAGACGTAGAAGAAGACAGAAGTAGAAAAGTAGAGCGAAGAAAGGAAGCGTTTCAGTGGGAAACCGCGAAGTGACTATTTGGAAGCGGATACCCGGCGAGTCCCGTGCTGGCGGTTGGCCAGTTGACTATTAATCCAAGCCACACGTCACGGGTGCGCTGCAGCCAACGTCTTGGCGGTGAGGTTCTGGTAAGGTCTGGTGGGTTCGCCCCCTCTAACTAGGGACCAATATCCAATTGGCTACGGCGCACGTGGAACGTCGGATGGACTACGGCGACAGAAGAGCTGCTGAACGGTTGTACGGCAAGCTTTTAAGTGCTGGAAGACAGGAACCCGGGAATATGGAGCCGGTCACCTGGGCAGTTTTATCATCGTAGCTGAGGACCATCAGTTTGGAAGACCGATTCTACCAGACAATCCATGAAGGTACCCCCCCCCCCCTCTCTCTCTCTCTCTCTCTTTGGCAGGCATGCGCTGAGTATCAACAGTTTCTGAACGGCCGCTACGATAACCCCCCCTCCCAACCCACAACCCCTTACCCAAATATTATAAATTTTTTCATTTTGACCTCCAGAACCCCCTCGTCTCCTTGTCCCCTCCCCGCCTATTTCCTATTTGTACCCCCCCCCGCCCACCTGGCCCCCCCACCCACAGCAACCACCCCCTACCTACCATTCCCCCCTCCCCACCCAACCCCCGATTGCAATACACCGAACAACAGCCCTTGTTTTGCCCACCACGTGCCCCCTCTTATTTAAGCATATTCAGTCATCGAACGTAATTCTACACGAGGAAAACCCAAAAGTCTTGTTGCCCGACAGAACATAATAAAGGGTGTCCACGATGAAATTGCCACACTATGAAATTGCTCTAACTTTTTAACCGTTGGGTAGAATTTAATGAAAATTTGGGTGGATTTAGTTCATAGTGCATTATTTACATCCTGCAAGTTTTAAAGTCCTGTGATCAAAACTCGCGGAAATGGAGTCGAAAGAACAGCTCGTGCGTGATAAAATCTTGCGCATACATCACGAGAACAAGGATCTCTCGCATCGTTCCATCGCTAAAACGTTGGGAATCGCGAATTTCACGGTGTCGCGAGTGATTAAGCGGTTCGAGGAACGGTTGACCACCGATCGGAAGCCCAGAAGTGAAGGAAAAAGTATTCCGTACAACACCAAAAATCACAACCGCGTAGTTGGGGCCTTCAACCGAAATCCGAACGCCTCCGTTCGGGATGTGGCTAAGAAGCTGCACCTAAGCCGAAGTTTTGTCCAGAAGGCCAAAACTAAGGCTGGGCTTCGAACGTTCAAGGTACAAAAGGCCCCTAATCGCGACGAGAAGCAGAACAAGTCCGCCAAAACCCGTGCCAGGAAGTTGTACCTCAACATGCTGACGAAAGTTGAATGCTGCATCATGGACGACGAAACATATGTGAAGGCCGACTTCAAACAGATCCCCGGCAACCTGTTTTTCACGGCCAAGGATAAGTTCAGCGTTCCGGAGCATGTCCGCACTCAGAAGATGTCCAAATTTGCGAAGAAATTCCTGGTTTGGCAAGCCATCTGCACGTGCGGGAAGCGGAGTGCACCTTTCGTGACCCAGGACACGATGAACGGACAGGTGTACATAGAGTGCCTCCAGAAGCGGCTGCTTCCTCTCTTGAAGGCCCACAACGTCCCAACAATCTTCTGGCCGGATTTGGCCTCATGCCACTACTCCAAGGACGTGCTGAAGTGGTATGTGGACAATAAGGTCAATTTCGTGCCGAAAATGTTCAACCCTCCCAACACTCCGGAGCTCCGCCCCATCGAGAAGTACTGGGCGATTATGAAGCAGCACCTTCTTAAACGACCTAAGGTAGTGAAGACAGTCGAGGAACTGAAGAAAGTATGGGTTTACATGCAAAAAACGGTTGATTCACAGGTTGTGCAGAATCTTATGGCCGGGGTTAAGGCCAAGGTGCGGGCATTTGCGTATGAACTGTAAATAAAATACGAGTAAAATGGTAAAATGAAGTTTAATAGTTATTTCTCAATCCCTGAAGATTTGATGGCAATCGGATGAAAACTCGAATTTTGCGAATCAATTTTGTGTGTGGCAATTTCATCGTGGACACTCACCCATTGGGTATTTTCTCTTGAGAATTTGGGTGGAAGTACCGCGAGCACCTGGAAAATCCTCAATTCTCTCACATCGGGACATCGAAAATCAACTCGGAATCTTGCAGTCAACGGTGAGTCGTGTGATTAAACGTTACTACGAAACTCTGAGCATCGAACGGAAGGAGAAATGCGGTCAGAATGGATGTTCTATCAATGATCAGGATCACAAGCGTGTCGTGAAAGCGTTTAAACGGAATCCCAATGCTTCGGTCAGGGATGTGGCCAAAAAGTTGAATCTGTCTAAGTCTTTCGTTAAGAGAGCCTAGGGTCGGGATGGACAAAGCGCAGAAGGCTCCAAATCGCTACGAACGGCAAAATACGGTGGGAAAGTCACGGGCCCGAAAACTGTATACCGAGATGCTGACGAAACCTTTCTTTCATCATGGATGATTAGACTTACGTCAAGGCGGACTTCCGGCAGCTTCCGGGGCTACTGTTCTTCACCGCTCAGCACAATTTGATCTTCCGGAGGAAGTAAGGAAACGGAAACATCCAAAGTTTGTCAAGAAATACATGATTTTGCAAGCGATTTGCTCATGTGGCAAACGGAGTGCGCCGTTCGTGACTACTGGGACTGTAAACGGGGAGATCTACCTCAAGGAGTGTCTACAGAAGCGTCTGCTTCCTCTGTTGAAGCAACACGAGGGCCCTACGATCTTCCCAGCCGTGCCACTATTCAAATGTTGTTCTGGAGTGGTACGAAGCCAACGGGGTCACTGTCGTAACCAAGAATATGACCTCCCCCCAACGCACCGGAACTAAGGCCGATCGAAAAATACTGGGCTATTACGAAGCAGGCACTACGGAAGCATCCCAAGGAGGTCAAATCTGAGGGAGACATGAAGAAAAATTGGGTTTCCGTACAGAAAAAGCTGCAGCCAGATGTTGTACAGAAACCCATAAAAAAAATACGCCAAAAGCGTACGAATTGTTATTTTTGTTTGAAAATTTGAAAAGGATCGGTCAACTAGGTATTTTTCTACACCTTTTTTTCCGTGATGTAATTTGATGTGGGACAGCTACAGTTACAACAGTAGATCCTAAGTTCTGATCTCCAGGACAGTTTGGATGACCTAGCACATCTCAAACAAATATTTCCTACTTTTTTCAATCATTTCCATGTTATTGAACACCAAATCAATCAGAATACACCAAATTGCTTGTATAATAGCGCTTGGAAAAAATTAGGCCTGAAAGGGTTAAGGGTTAATCCTGAAAACTTTGTTAGACGACTGAAAAAAAAAAAAGAAACCGGGAATACATATTTAAAACTCGGATGCTCTCCCTCTCTATCTTAACCAAAAATCTCGCAACAGCTCATTTCTCCGAAAATTAATTGTCTGCCGATATTTCATCCTATTAAGACCATTCCGAGCACAGCACTTATGCACCTAATTTTACACGAAATCCCCAACAAAGCTGTTATGCTCTAAAACCCGTCAAATCCTTCCTGAAGCTATTTTTCCGTTACCTGCCCAATCATCCACCTTAAAAACCTTAAAAAAAGAATAACCGATCAAAATTCGCACACAAAAAAAAAATCCGCCATACAACCGAAAATTAGAAAATTATGGCTCAAATTTCAGTCCGCTGCAACACCAACGGGGATAAAAAAAAAAGTTGCAGTTTTTGCTCTTAGTTTGTTGCAACCTAACCGCCGTCGTCGTCATCGACCGCCAAAAAATTGCAAGGAGTCGACCTCACCGAACATAACGGTTTTCGGCCTGTGCAAACCCCGGAGGGGACCGCGCTAATTTTTTTTTTCGGCTCCGTTCTCTCCCTCTTCACAGTTATAGACTGCTTTCTTCGCTGCACGGCACGAAATTTGACGGGGACCGACCCTATGGTGGTGGTCTTTTATTAGCGCGCTTTCGGAAGGGACCAGCGCGACCAAGTCGCGGGACCCTTCCTCGTATCAGTTCGGTGTTTATTTTTTTTTTCGCTCGTCGCTTTTAGATGACGGTGATGTCGCCGGCCGTGCGACGGTGGACTGCGGAATTAAAATCAATAAAGAAGCAACGGAGTTGAGGGAAGGGCGAAAAAAACGGCGACGACGACGACGGTCAGCCGGTGTGCGTGCAAATTGCAGCTTGAGGAAGTTCGCGATCAAAAACGACAGCAACAAAGCTGTCGGATGAGGGGTGAAATTTCTGCTGGGGCCAGCGCTTTTTTTTCTGCGGCATTCAAATGTGGATGAGGATCTAATGGTTTTCGGGGGGTTTGGGGATGCGACGCTCGCGACCTGCCAAGGATAACGAAGTTGGTCGCGTTTCATTTTTTGTTCGGCCGTTTTTGGCAGCCCGCGCTGGGGCGATTGGAGGTGGTGGGGGTGATGGTTGGTCTGGAGAGGGGGTGTTTCCGAAAGACTCATTTCGTTTTCGACAGGTTGAGAGCGGTTAATTATAATTCATTAGGGTGCCCGATGGTTGCGTGTCGACTTGCGGCAGCGAAGCTCTTTCTCTCTATCGCTTGCCTTGAAGGATCTTTTGTTTTTTTTTTGGTTGGTTGGTTCGTTCTTTCGTTCGCCAGTGTCAGGGCTGATGGTATGTGTGTTCAGATTGATGGGACAGTGCAGCGCGGCTCACAACGGCAGCATATATGAAAATTGGCTGTCTGCGGAATTTCTTCGGCAGGTCGCGTCTTGGAGCTGGGATGGCCGCGAGGCATCACAGGGTTTTTTGGTCTAAATTTGCGTCATTAGAGATGCAAATGAAGCCGTCGTCCGTCCGCACAGTCGCCCGACCGTCAAGGATTCTCGGAATCTAGCGGATTTCGTTGGCGGATGATTGCATTCCAGGGCGAATCAATTTTGTTGTGTTTTTTTTTTCGTTTGTTTGTTGGTCGTGTCTATCGATCCGATTAGATGGGCAGGTTGAACGTAGGATCGTGGGGTGGACGGACGTCACCAGGGTTTGGCAATTTCAAGCATGAGCTCCTTAGGCAGACTTTTCTGTATTGAGTGTTATTTTAGCATATGTTTTATCAGAAAAATTGTCGGTTAATTGCTTTTCTTTAATAATTTAAAATCGCTCGCACTGACTACCCAGAGCTAGAATAGATGGTTTTGATTCAAAAGTCCTCAATGTAGTGATATATGCGTTACAGTACCCCTGTAATACTGTAACTGAAACTTCAATCTGTTCAATAAATGATGAAGAATGGTCAAGAATTGTGCTCCAAGTCAACGATAACTCTTTCATCAATTCGTTTATAAGGACCTTCAATCGCATTAGCTTCACACTCGTCCGGTTGCTACAAAACAGATGAGATTGGAAAAGGGTTGTTAAAAGGCACGAAATACTGCTAGAGACTCTAATTTCATCAAATCCTTCAATCGTAACTTTGGATGCATTAGAATAGAACATTCACCTTAGAACTCTTTAGAACGATCAACTTGCTTGATCCAGATATCAAAACCAGTCGTCAAATAGTTTGCAGAATGTGCTGGGCTGTAAAAATTGAAAGTGTTGTCCAAATGAAAGCCCAACATCACCCTTTGTGGGCAGCCCCAACAGCATCCTTCCTGTTGGTTTAAATGGGACCGAATCCGATCTCAAGCTTTACTTAACATTTACCTTGTTTTCCCAATGAAAAACCACCATCACACTTTGCGAGCGACCCCAATAACAACCTGACTGTTGGCTTCCAAGCGTTACTAAGAATTTTCCTAGTTTTCCCAATAAGGAACCAACATCACACTTTGTTATTGCCCCCAACAGTGTTCTCACTGTTGGTTTAAATTGGTTTAAATCGGCTCACAAGCGTTGAACTAAAATTACCTTGTTTACGAAAAACCACCATCACACTTCGTGAGTGGCCCCAACAGCATCCGTAATGTTGGTTTAAATCGGCCCAAAGCGGCTATTTGTACTATTGGTACAAATCGGTTATTGTTCTAGCAACCACGGGCGGTCAATCATGCTCATTCGCATTAGCTTTATTTTCCGTTTTATTTAAAGTATGTGTGCGCTGTATTTCAACGAGTGTCAGCTTTTGTATGCTTCTTCTTCTCCTTCTTCTTCTTTAGCATTTCAAGCTGACTGCTTTCACAATTAGCTTATTGCTTGCTCTCAACTTAGTGTTCTAAATGCACTTCCACAGTTATTAATTAGGAGCTTTCGATGCCAAGTACCATTTTTGCACTAGTATGATTGTGGGGAAAGAAAAACAATACGCTACCCCAGGGGAGCAGAGAAGATTCCTTTTCCAAAAAAGCCCAAAACCAGACCGGAACCCAACCCAACCCCCCCCACGCCTGGTTTTGTTTTTTAGCTGCCCCCTACCCCACTGAGCAAGGAGAGACCCCCTTTTTTTACACAAATATTTTAAAAATATTTTTCTTTTTGCTCCCACAGACAACTGTCGGGGACACCACAACTTCGTTTTTCGTTTTTACGGGGTATTGTGGGAACAACCACGTGACCACCCGGTACGAAAAAAAACCCGGGGATTTCATTTCCCCGCAGAAAAGATCCAATCACATGGAACTACAACTTCCGCTGCGTTGTTGATGGCTGCTTTGACGGTACTCCAGCAGTCTTCAAGGGCTTTGATTAGCTCTACCTTTTCCTTCAACGCTGCTTCCAGGCTTTGCGCGTAATTATTTTGGACTTAGGGTAGCTTCAGTCGCTCCAGATTATACCGTGGCGGGCGTCGTTATCGAATGTTGTTCACAACGGAAAGTCTTTGGCGCACTTTGCCCATTACCAGATAGTGGTCTGAATCGATGATGGCGCCGCGATAGGTCCTGACGTCGATAATATCCGAAAAGTGCATCAATCAAAACGTGGTCGATTTGTGATTCGGTCTTCTGTGCTGATCTCCAGGTGTACCGATATGGGAGGCTATACTGGAAGTAAAGGGTGTCCACGATGAAATTGCCACACACAAAATTGATTCGCAAAATTCGAGTTTTCATCCGATTGCCATCAAATTTTCAGGGATTGAGAAATAACTATTAAACTTCATTTTACCATTTTACTCGTATTTTATTTACAGTCCATACGCAAATGCCCGCACCTTGGCCTTAACACCGGCCATAAGATTCTGCACAACCTGTGAATCAACCGTTTTTTGCATGTAAACCCATACTTTCTTCAGTTCCTCGACTGTCTTCACTACCTTAGGTCGTTTAAGAAGGTGCTGCTTCATAATCGCCCAGTACTTCTCGATGGGGCGGAGCTCCGGAGTGTTGGGAGGGTTGAACATTTTCGGCACGAAATTGACCTTATTGTCCGCATACCACTTCAGCACGTCCTTGGAGTAGTGGCATGAGGCCAAATCCGGCCAGAAGATTGTTGGGACGTTGTGGGCCTTCAGGAGAGGAAGCAGCCGCTTCTGGAGGCACTCTTTTATGTACACCTGTCCGTTCATCGTGTCCTGGGTCACGAAAGGTGCACTCCGCTTCCCGCACGTGCAGATGGCTTGCCAAACCAGGAATTTCTTCGCAAATTTGGACATCTTCTGAGTGCGGACATGCTCCGGAACGCTGAACTTATCCTTGGCCGTGAAAAACAGGTTGCCGGGGATCTGTTTGAAGTCGGCCTTCACATATGTTTCGTCGTCCATGATGCAGCATTCAACTTTCGTCAGCATGTTGAGGTACAACTTCCTGGCACGGGTTTTGTACCTTGAACGTTCGAAGCCCAGCCTTAGTTTTGGCATTCTGGACAAAACTTCGGCTTAGGTGCAGCTTCTTAGCCACATCCCGAACGGAGGCGTTCGGATTTCGGTTGAAGGCCCCAACTACGCGGTTGTGATTTTTGGTGTTGTACGGAATACTTTTTCCTTCACTTCTGGGCTTCCGATCGGTGGTCAACCTTTCCTCGAACCGCTTAATCACTCGCGACACCGTGGAATTCGCGATTCCCAACGTTTTAGCGATGGAACGATGCGAGAGATCCTTGTTCTACCCAACGGTTAAAATGTTAGAGCAATTTCATAGTGTGGCAATTTCATCGTGGACACCCTTTAGGCACTGCGTATGGCCATGTTCTTGGAGGCGACGAAATCGATGAGTCTAATGCCGTCTTCGTTCGTAAGCGGATGGGCGCTGAACTTTCCTACCGGTCTGAATTTCTCCTATTGGCTGACCTGAGCATTGAGATTTTCAGTCAGTGCGAAAGACTTGAAAATCTATCGAATTGTTAGCTCAATCGAAGACTGTGGATCAACGAGAAAACCATCAGTACGAATAAATACTCGGTGATCTCATTCCCTCGCCGAATAGATCCAATCACATGGAACAACAAAATTGGTAGTGAATATGTGGAGAGGGTGTCCGTGATCAAAGACCTTGGAGTATATCTCGACACGAAACGCACTTTTAGAGAGCATTACTCATTTGTAATCTCTAAAGCTAACCGAAACTTGGAATTTATCTCAAGAATTGCCCATGAATTCAGTGATCCATACTGTTTACGTGCGTTGTACTACTCTTTGGTACGATCCGTTTTGGAGTATGCGGCTGTAGTGTGGAGTCCGTATACTGGAATCTGGACATCAAGGATTAAAGCTGTTCAGTCACGGGTTATTCGCTATACGTTGAGGTTTCTTCCATGGCATGATCCTACCGATCTGTCTTCGTATCAGAATCGCTGCTGGCTTCTTGGAATGGACACATTGAACAGGAGACGACAACTGGAAAGAGTTTAATTTGTGCAAAAAGTGCTAACCGATTTTATAGATTCACCTAGTATCTTGGCTAAACTCAACATTAATGTCATTCCCCGTAATTTGAGACGCACTGATTTCCTTAGGCTAGGTTTTAGACGCATCGATTATGGTCAGAACGAACCACTACGTGTTATGTGTTGTACGTTTAACAGTGTGTACAGTTTGTTGGACTTTTGTATTAGCACTAAGAGTTTTAGACAGCGATCGCTGAGTTGTTCAGTTTGTTTAGTTTAAGTTTTATTCAGGAAGACCGTGTTTTCAGATGAATGTTGTAATATATAATAATATAATAATAATATAAATTTACGGATTCGACGAGAAGTTCACTTTATCCCATCAATTTAACAATACTAAGACTTTTCTTATTGCTGCCTCGATGTTGCTAAAATTCCAGTAAAATAGGAACAAGTGTACATGAAGAAAAACTTTAAATTGGCGCATTCTCAGCTCAGTTGAGCTACATAATTTTTAAGTTGAAGAACCTTTTTTAGAAATAAGTTAAATTTCATCGAATAGTAGAAACTGGTGAGACCATTCTTAATATGAAAAAAAAAACAAAAACCAAAACAAAACAAAACAAAAACACCCATTTTGTTCAGCAACTAGGGAAAACAGTTTTAAAGTGTGTAGAACAATCCTCTTGAATGTCTTGCATTTGCACTGGAGTAGTGAACCTTTCGACTTTCCAAGGGTTTAAATGAGAAAATTCAAAGTAAATCCAATCCGATTCAACTTCATCAACGAAGCGAATTAACGTTTCTAATGTCTAAAATTTGAAACTGAACTTAAATCAACATGATGTAGGACCATTAGGCCGAACCCCATTAGGCCGAATAGGTCAGTAAGCCGAAAGTAGGTCAACTTTTGTACCGACTATTCAGATATCGTGGTGGACGCCTTTGTCCAAATTTGTTGGAGGTGTTTGCTAACTTTGATTCCTTGTTTCCTTCCAGAAACCGTTCGCTTCATCAGAGCCCAATATTCCTCGATTGGACGTAGCTCTGGACAATTTGGCGGATTTGCGGTCACTTGATTTGCTTCGTACCACTCCATCACAATTTTAGCATAATGGCATGATGCTAAATCGGTTCTGGACACAAAATGTCTTTATGGTTTTCGATTAAGAGTAGCAATTGCTGCTGCATGCACTCTTTCTGGTAAATCTCCTCGTTGAATGTGCCTGTAGTGACGAAAGGTTTACTCTTTTTGCCATAAGCGCAAATTGCTTGCCAAAAGAGTTTATTTTTTTTGGGAAATTTAGATCGCTTCTTCCTTCTGAGCGAGAAAAAAGATCACAGGTAGCCAAATTCATGACGTCATTGAAATATTGGACAGTGACTATTCGCATTTTGTGGAAATCATCAGGTCAGTAATCTATGCTGAAATACATTAGCGAATGAATTGAAGTTAAACAAGCGGTTAACTTTGTTGAATCTTGTCGCCATGAATCGGATTGGGTCATGTTGGCAAGACTCGGCGCGCCGGGCATCAAGGTATAGCAAAAATTCGCTGTCCTTAAATACTCTCAGGTGCGAAGAAATTTAGTTGTGGTAGAATTTCCGCAGCATCAGTTTCACCTAATAGGATTCTCGCCAAGAACATCACTTGAGCAGAGAATCTCCTACGTTCCAGAGTTTCATGTCCAATTAGCCTGCATCGTTGTTCATATGGTGGTAAATTCGTGGGATCTCGCTATGGTCGCGGAGGGCATGTCTCACGAATTTCTTTTGTGGAAAAGAAATTGAGGAAAATGAGGATCACGGAATTCATTAGTCACTTTAAATATGAATACAAGTCGTCTATTGGCTTTTGCAATGATGCCATCGCAATGGAGCTGAAAGGTTGGTCCAGTATCAAGGATAACGCCTAAATCACGTATGTGATCGACGCGAACCAGAGGTTGGTTGCGGATGTTGTAGTTATGACTGATTCGGTTAATTTCCGATGAAATGTTATTACATTGCACTTAGGAATACTAATCGCTAACAACACAGCTCGAAAAAGTAGTGTGAATTTCTGTTCAATATCATGCACATAAATGGAGCGTCGCAAAAGATCAAAAATTGCATTATACGTCGTGTTATGTTCTGGGACATTCCATACATTGCCGATATTTTATGCTAAAGCTCATCTTTGATAGAACTATTTCATGCAAGTTGTTGCTTCGTGTGGTATGAAATAAAATGTTCTGATATTTACATCATACATACATACAATTTACATCATACATACATACAATGACAATTCAGATTTTTTTCTGTGAATTTTCTAGTGCACCACTCTTTGAATCGGTCAATCAGATTCTGTAAAGATGGCAGTTCTGGATGCACTTCACGATAAAGTTTATCTGAACATCATCCCTATGGCAGCATTTCTGCTAATTCGTTGATAAAATAAAAAAGAGAAGTGGGTCCAAGTTGCTCCCTTGTGGAACGCCAAAAACGCTGGAGAAACACTCAGATGTAACAGATCCTATTTTTATGCAAAGCCGACGATTCGTAAGGTATGATTCGAACCATGTTATAAGATCTCCAGAGATCCTCAATTCATCAAGCTTTAGAAGAAGTATCCTATGATCAACTCGGTTAAATTGTCCCGAAGCTAACACATCAAGCGTTAGTTGAAGCTTTCAATGGTACGAATTTTGATTATGGTCGATTAAATGTAGTCCAACAGCAAGAAACAATTGAAAAATCTTAACAAAAGCATAGCAGATGTGGATGAAGAGGAGCTTGAACATATTTCCATTAAACTGGAATGGTCTCACCAAGTTGAACTGTTCGATAGAATTTAACTTCGTCCCTTTCTCTTAGGAAATCGTGAGCTAGAAATGTGTGGATGATTCATTATTAGCTATTGCCGTACGATTTTTTAATAATATATTACACACTTAACTAAGCGTCATCATTCTGAAGATTGACGCAGTTGAACTGGTAAAATTTGTGTTCACCAGACTCGATTTAATTGAACTTTTTCCCTTTCACTTTAAACATATTGAGCCAAATACGTGTGCATAATTTTTGAGCTGTGGACGCGTCAGTTTTAAAAGGTTTTTACTTCTACTAGTTACTAGTTACTTTTGGATCATTTTTGGTTTATGCCAACAATTTTTAAATAAAACAGTTAAATTTTCTCAAGTATTTTTGAAGACTGAACTTGTCCTTTGTTCTGAAAAAAAAATTGCATAGAAAATTCGTAAGTGATTTCAAAAGAAAGTCTAAGATTGGCACAACGCTATTGAAGCTCAAATGCCGCTCTTAATAAGTCCTCGAAAGGACGTTTGTAGAACGTCCAGAGGGGTTCAAAACACTAACTTGTGATAGGAACGTTTTTTGAGCTTCGATTAAATTCGAAGTTAATCAAAAATTCATGAGTGTCTATTTAAACTGTGAACTGTTTTGTTTTTCTTGCTTAGAGAATAATACACACATTTGCTACTGTAACGGGTAAGGAACAAACAAAATCAGGAATCAACAAAAATCCCTCTGGTGAAAGTAAAGCCTGTCCGCGTTAAATTTTGGACACTAACATAATGTCAGCAAAAACAATCTAGACTTAATTCAACAAAAACTGATTGTTTATTTCAGTATAAAAGAGTTATATACACAGTAAAAACAAGTGCTTGAGATATTAATCCTTCTTTCTGTTAAATTCTTGAACTTACTTTGGTAGCCACTAGATTCCGTACAGATATACCATCGGTGGCGGTTGTCGATCTTCTCTTGAAATTGTCGATTCCATTTGCTTTCTTCTTAGTTTCATAGAGTTTCCGCTTAACAAGAGCCCAGTATTCTTCTATCGGGCGAAGTTCTGGGCAGTTTGGTGGATTGGTTGTTTTTGGCACGCATTTGACCTCTTGTACCTTATACCATTCCAGGACGGATTTCGCATAGTGACAAGAGGCCAAATCAGGCCAAAATAGAGCTGGAAAGTCATGGCTTCTGATAAACGGTAGCAACCGCTTTTGCAGACATTCTTGCTCGTACACATCCTTGTTGATAGTGCCGATAGGGACGAAACTTTTGGATTTTTTACCACAACTACATATGGCCTGCCAAGTCAAATACTTTTTGAGGAATTCAGACACCTTCTTTGTCCGAATGTACACGACAACGGCGTTTCTTTGCATTACGGTGTAAACATCCAAACCCGGAAGCTGTTGAAAGTTTTCGAGCACATATGTTTTGTCGTCCATTATGGTACAAGAAATCGGAATAGTGTGTGAAGGTTGCAACTATCGTACAAAGTTACGTTGAAATTATGGATTGCAAAGAAATTGTAATGCGGCTCATAT
This sequence comes from Aedes koreicus, assembly GCA_024533555.2. Taxonomy (NCBI): domain Eukaryota; kingdom Metazoa; phylum Arthropoda; class Insecta; order Diptera; family Culicidae; genus Aedes; species Aedes koreicus. Next base: position 87,612 of record JAHHFK020000314.1, on the reverse strand, counting down.
GGAACGTTGCCGAATGCGTTTTTTCGGCACTATGGTCGTTATTTTCTCCAATATTGGTTTCGGCCACAAACGTGCACTGGAATAGAAGCCATTTTTTTCCAGAAATCAGCAAACCGGACTCTTCGTTCACTCCACTTGCTATCTTTGAAATGTTACTAGAACAGTATAAAGAAAAAATATTACAACATGTCTTGTAAAATAATATCTTATATTGAAATTTTATCTTTGATATTTGGAATGATCTATTCTGTTTTCAACTTTCCCAGGACTAGTAGGATATTAATACATATCTAACTTTTATTTATTTTTCAGTGCCAATCCATTCAAGTTTGAAATTGGAATAATTTAGCATTTTTGTCTATAATGATATCCTAATTTTTTATGTACAAAATATACTAAATATTAAATAACATATAACGGGGAAAGAGGGACAGTAGATCAACGCCTATTAGTAATCTCCACGTGGCGCTAGTGTGCAAGTAAATTTCTTAAAAATGCGTTATCTTAAGATCCTGACCAAATAGACGGCTTCAGACGATTTGCCAAAATAAAATCCATTTTGATCGGTTCATTAAAACGACTTTACGCAAGAATATGACCATGACTGACTACCCGAGGTTGCTAATCCATTATTGCCAGATCAGCAGAAATCACACAGAGAACGAACAGACAGTGTTGCTAGAACTCAATTTTGGACCGTCAAAATTAATGACAACGACAGAAGTTTGGGATCATCAATCAAACCTTACTGGTTCACTAGATCTGAAAATGACAAACATATTTTTGACTGAACAGTTTTCATCAGTCGTGAATGACTTAGCTCTGACCGTTTTAAGAACTCATTCATTCCGGTGTTGAAATCTTTCACTTTGAATTGCGCTTGACATTTGAGTAAATAAAATGAGCAATGAGAAGTATACAGATGTGGAAGAAGAAGGTATTTGTTGGCATTGTAAGGAAATCTTTGATGACGTAAAACTTCAAAAATGAAAAACTATTTGATAAATATTTCAAACTATATGTTAAATGTAAGATATCTTGTCATAATACAAATATGGTATTGTTATGTAGTTGTTTTAGCTTGGCTGAACCTTTAATACTGATTGGCATTTTCCAACCTAGACTCTTATAAAACAAACAATAAATTAGACAAACAATCAAAAGGGACTCATGCGCGGAAAACACAAAAACACTCAACTATCAAATACTTTAATCCAGTACAAAAAAAAAAAACAGGTACTATACTAAAGGATAACAACGCCGTACGTTGTCTGTCTGTCCGAGGTATTAGACCAATCACTTTTCTCGTCCACTTCATATTGCGAAATTATTCCCAAACTTCTCGATTAAATCTTGAGGCGGAATCGTCTCAAGATTTAAATCTTGAGGATTAATCGTCCTCGCATTTCTTAAGGATATCTCTTATATTAGTTCGGTTGAATTGAATACTCAACACTGTTCCAATAGGGTCAAATAATTGCTTCAATCTCTCCCATTCGAAATAATTAAGCGGGAGGTTGTGAGATGCAATCAGCTTAACTGCCGAGTCTAGATACAGTTGCTTCCGAGGTTTTTAGACGGTGTTTGCCAGCGCCGAGAATAGGTTTTTTGATTTAGCCACCCCCGTGTGTTTGGTTCGGAAGCGCCTTATAAAATTGCCGATATCGAAGTTAGTTTGACTGTAACTACACTTACTTTCAACATCAATTCTGCAAATGGCCTTGGAACCGTCTTGTGAAACAAACTTGGCAGCAATTTCAGTCAACGAGGGTTTGTCTGCATTACGCTTCCGCGGTTTTCCGGTTGACGTTTTAGGAACCTCCATTTTTTCACTTTGATTCACTTCGAAGCTCTTCGTCAGTGGCCAACAATCGACTGAATAAGGCGATGAAATTGGCAGTAAGAGAAATGAGTATCAAGTCGTTACTATTTCAGAGTCAAAATAACAAAGTAGAAAATCAACGGCAACTGTGGTGAGTGAGTTGAGCCTACGAGTTTCATTTTTGCCAAAGCGAAAGAGATACATGTTTCGAAATGTCAAAAGCGATGTTGCCTAGATTCGTTGTGAAGAAAACAAGTTAAACTGGTGATTGAAATGTTCTCATTTTTGAAGGTCATTTTAGATTGTCGAAATATAGCAGCACTGCCAACAGATGATGCTTGGGACTAACATACATCCTCAATGTGTAAAAACTGGTGAACCCAAACTAAGGCAATAAGCAATCAAATAAGGAAAGCGCAGAAATATGTTGACGTGATACCTGATAATAGTAAGCAGACTGTTGAGGCCGCTTGCAAAGTGTGATGGTGGCTCACTTTATTGAGATAATTTAATACATTTTCAACTACGCTCAATAAACGATTTGGACCGATTTATACCAACAGTAAGGATGCTCTTATTGGCGAAGAGTTATTTAAACGACTTAACATATTGTGCCTAACTTGAAGAATAAGTCTTATTTCTAACCGGGAATCGCCATCTTAAGCATAAAGTTGCTTTATAAAGGGTGTCCACGATGAAATTGCCACACTATGAAATTGCTCTAACTTTTTAACCGTTGGGTAGAATTTAATGAAAATTTGGGTTTAGTTTGGATTTAGTTCATAGTGCATTATTTACATCCTGCAAGTTTTAAAGTCCTGTGATCAAAACTCGCGGAAATGGAGTCGAAAGAACAGCTCGTGCGTGATAAAATCTTGCGCATTCATCACGAGAACAAGGATCTCTCGCATCGTTCCATCGCTAAAACGTTGGGAATCGCGAATTCCTCGGTGTCGCGAGTGATTAAGCGGTTCGAGGAACGGTTGACCACCGATCGGAAGCCCAGAAGTGAAGGAAAAAGTATTCCGTACAACACCAAAAATCACAACCGCGTAGTTGGGGCCTTCAACCGAAATCCGAACGCCTCCGTTCGGGATGTGGCTAAGAAGCTGCACCTAAGCCGAAGTTTTGTCCAGAAGGCCAAAACTAAGGCTGGGCTTCGAACGTTCAAGGTACAAAAGGCCCCTAATCGCGACGAGAAGCAGAACAAGTCCGCCAAAACCCGTGCCAGGAAGTTGTACCTCAACATGCTGACGAAAATTGAATGCTGCATCATGGACGACGAAACATATGTCAAGGCCGAAGATGTCCAAATTTGCGAAGAAATTCCTGGTTTGGCAAGCCATCTGCACGTGCGGGAAGCGGAGTGCACCTTTCGTGACCCAGGACACGATGAACGGACAGGTGTACATAAAAGAGTGCCTCCAGAAGCGGCTGCTTTCTCTCCTGAAGGCCCACAACGTCCCAACAATCTTCTGGCCGGATTTGGCCTCATGCCACTACTCCAAGGACGTGCTGAAGTGGTATGCGGACAATAAGGTCAATTTCGTGCCGAAAATGTTCAACCCTCCCAACACTCCGGAGCTCCGCCCCATCGAAAAGTACTGGGCGATTATGAAGCAGCACCTTCTTAAACGACCTAAGGTAGTGAAGACAGTCGAGGAACTGAAGAAAGTATGGGTTTACATGCAAAAAACGGTTGATTCACAGGTTGTGCAGAATCTTATGGCCGGGGTTAAGGCCAAGGTGCGGGCATTTGCGTATGGACTGTAAATAAAATACGAGTAAAATGGTAAAATGAAGTTTAATAGTTATTTCTCAATCCCTGAAAATTTGATGGCAATCGGATGAAAACTCGAATTTTGCGAATCAATTTTGTGTGTGGCAATTTCATCGTGGACACCCTTTACTGCCCTTTTACCGACTGAGTTAAGGAAGGACTAGTTTCAGGAAATTTCTTATTCCCTAACTATTTAAAGAAAGTAGTTCCACTGAATTTTTTCGTATTTTGAAATTTAGTGGGAAGCCGTGTTTCAAATTTCCATCTACTAAACCGAACTAAAACAGCCATCCATTAGTTCAGTCGTTAGAGGCGCAGTTACAACACAGGAGGTGCCTGCATTCGATTCCCGCTTTGATGTACGATTATTCCGTAAAAGTAAAGTTTCTCGACTCCCTGAGTATTACTGTCTTGGCTCCGAGAGCAATAACTCTGGACGTGTAATGCTAAGCTGAGAGCCGGAAATCAGCTGAGCAACACACTGGAAACCACAGCGATGCAAACGATGACGAAGAAGAAGAAAGCAGCCCACAGTAATGCCACACGGGCGTCTCCGGCAAACAATACGGGGACACCGCATCCGATACGTTACGGTCCTAGGCACAGCCCTACCCGATGCCAACGGAACAAGTGGACGGACTCAACCTGTCAGAACACTGAAATCGTTTATTGTTTGGGAAAAAGCGGGAGCTATCATTGAAAAATGGGGAAAAACGGACACCAACTGGACACAACGCTTCAGAAGCGACTTGGACGACGACGACGACGGGAGCACCCCTTTCCGCCTTCCACTCGATCTGAAGTGTATGTGTAAACAACAACAACATCAACTAAAATCGGAAAGAACTTGGCACAGAAACGTGAAGGAAGAGGAACAGAAAAAATCGCAAATTGAAGTAAATGGCCATCGTTGTCGTCGTCATCGTCCTTTTTCTCGTCCTCCATATGTGACGCCTGCATATGTGTGTGTTTGTATTTCTATGTATGGATTTTTTATGCGCTTCTTCCAGCAGGCGTTTAGAAGATGAGGGTGATTTTAGGTATTCGTGTTAAAAAAAAACCCCGTCAAAGTACAGAGAAGAAACTTCTCCTCCTCGTGAGTTATTTAATCTCTGCTCCGAGACGGTCCTGCGACCATGTCCAATGTTGGTCGGCGAAGATGGCAACCATGGAGCAAAAATAGAAATAGCGTCTCGAAGTGCGATTACTACTTGGCGCTATGTTCCCTCTCCCCACCCCCAGGGGTGTCTAAGACTGGCTGTGAGCTCTGATAACTGGACACCTGAGCTCACGTTTCCCAAGACTTGCTCGAAAACTTGGCAGGATATGAGTGTGTACGTGTACGGTCCCTGTGTGAGTACGTGCTGGATTTATTTGGAGAAAGGCTTTTTCCTTCGCTGGTTCTACGACCTGAATTGCACCAATTTGACTGAAATTGAGTGCCTATTTCACTGGAAAATTTGATTTATTGAACATTTGACACAAAGGTAGTTAAAAAGTTTCACTTATAATATAAGTTGATAATTTCAAAGGAATGCAATAAATGAAGCTACCCATTTGCAGAGGATAGGTTGATCTCTATTTCGCGAACCAGTCAGCCCACTCGACCTTCATCGATCCAGAACCGTCTAACGGATCCCAGCAATCATTCAGAGCCCCATATTCGATTCCCGGAAATGCTAAATTGCGCCGAGAAAAAAAAACACTCCCCCTTCCCTCCCCCCACAAATTCGCTTCCACATCACAGCGGGACCTTGTCCGTCACTTATGCACGCGCGTCGTCGTCGTTGTCGTCGTCGTCATCGACGACGTGGTCGTTCCTTCTCTCCCTAGGTAGCAGCTACCTAGATGCCTTTCAGCCTACCGAAAACCGAAACCGAGGAGGGGGAGGGGGAAAGTACTTCAACTTCGCGGCGGTAATTTTTTGCCAAAAAAAAAGGAACTTGCCAAAGAGGGAGGAACCCCCTTTTCGGCCGTTTTTACTTGAAGCATCATCATTAATGACAGCCGCGGCAGTTGATGACCGTGGTGATGGCGATGTTTTTCGCTCGGTCCTGGTCTCGTAATTGGGCAGAAGGACTGTGGACGATGTCCTCTGGCTTTCTGAGAAAAAGTGACTCACAACAACGACGACGACGGCGACGACGAATAGGTCACTATATATAGGAATAGGGTTCACTGCGCGAAGGTGGACCCGTCGTGTGGTTCGAACGAGCTCGGATCCAGCACAGGACAAGCGACCCTAATTAGGCGAGAAACACACCGAAGCAGAATCGAAAGCGAAAATCGGTGCACTGGGAAGGAGGATGGGAAGGAGAGGCGCTCAAGAGCTTTTGCAGGATGCAGTGAGACGGCGACTGTACAGTATCGCACTGCGACTCTTTTGTTTTTGTCGACATGTGATTTTCGGGCGCAGTAATTCTTACGATGGAGGGAAGAGTGCCTAGATCTTGAGTGTTAAAAGTAATTCACGTTTTGAATGTGTGCGGTCTTTTCGCATACAGGTAGCAGTCGATCCTTCTCGGTCTCGATCTCCAGCAAACGAAACGACGCGGGTGACAAAAGAGATTTGTACCCGAAGTTCGTGATCTGCAGCCAGGTACGATATGAGAAACATTGTTCGCTTCGGAAATGGGATCGAGAAACTTGAAAAGAGTCACATTATTTCGTTTTGGAAAGATACTGACAGCAACATTTGAAGCCTTATGAGGTACAGCAGTCGATTGAGGAACAGAAATGGAAGGATTTATGACGCGACACGGAGAGGGTAGGGTGTTATAAGCAGGGTCGTTTCAGATCATAAACTGAAACCTTGCCGACGAGAAGACATTTTTATGACATACAAACTTAGGATGACCGAACCATGCTTAGATAATTTGATGGTAAAATTTCACACTTCAAATCTGCTTTTCTTTCTGCAAGAATCAATTTGTTAAAGCAGATCTTCACAGAAAAAAAATGAATTTTAACGGAATGCCAACAATTTCCCCTCGTTCATTTGCAAGCCAAAGTAAGTGTAATCAACGAAATTGTTCGCAATCTTTCATACAACAGACCTAATTTACGCGATATCCATCGTAAATTTACATGAAATAGCACGTGAATTCGTGCCAAATCTAGCGTTCCAAATATGTGCATTAGACATTGTAGAAAATGACACGATTTTTTCAAGTGGTGTTGCTTCGTGGCTCATTTCAGAATACAGTAATTTAAGAGGACTCATAAGGTTACATGACTTGCTGGGCGAACCTCCCATCGTCCACAGCGCAAAAATTTGGCCGGCTACGATGGGCTGAGTACGTCATAAGGTTGTCGAACGACAGCTCGGTTAAAATAGTTCTCGAGAACAAACCGAAAGATACAAGAAGAAAAAGCGCACTTCGGGAACGTTAGATCGATCAACTGGAGAGCGCTTCCTGCGGACCCTCTTTAGACTGCGAGACTGGTGAAATGCAGCCATGGAACGTGATTTGAAGACGACTTCTGTGTACAGCAGGACACCCAGGTCTTGACTTGACTGGAAGTAAGTAAGCAAGCATAAATCGAAGACCCCTTTCTGCATCATTCCGAATTCACCTAGAATTAAAGATTAAGCGCTGGAATTAACTGTCCGTGCGTTTAAGACAAATCATACAGAATATTTATTTGAATCGTCTATAACATTTTGCCAATGTTCTCAGTTCCTGGCTTCTTCTCTCCAATCTCGTTGACGTTGCACACTTGTTGGATCTTGCTGTACCTGTTCCGCCCACCACGTCTTCTTGTACCGGCCGGATTGGAGACGAACACCATCTTCGCCGGATTGTTGTTCGGCATTCTTGCAACATGTCCAGCCCAACGTATCCTTCCAGCTTTGCCACTTTCTGAATGCTCGATTCACCGTGGTTCGTCCTTCGCCACCACACACCATGCTTCTGCACACCGCCAAGGATGGCCCTAAGCACGCCACGTTAGAAAACACCAAGTCCCCCCCCCCCCCCCACAAAAAAAAAAAATTTTCTTAATTTTTTACACATTTCTTCTGAGTGGGAGTGTTTTTTTCCCCAACACCCCCCACAAAACGCACACGCCACACCATTATTTTTTTTTTCGTTTTCCCCGTTTTTGTCTTTTTGCGCCGCCCCCAAGGAAACCCGAAATAGAAGAATTCCCCCCCCCCTTTGGGGGTACCCCCCTCTATCACAACGCTGCTTCCTAGACGGGCTCTGTCACGCGCTGTCCCTCCTACTAGCATGTAACGTTTGCATTTAAAAAAATGGACAAAAATGGCCGATTTTTCATGGATTTACCTTCACCCGCACTGACGAAACTACCCATGCAGCATCAATCGTAGTAACCCATGAGTCAGCAGACAAAATTTGACAGCTCTATCAGTCGATCTCTAACCGTGATGGCAAAAACGGTGAAGCAACTCCGTTCAGAAGTGTGCGCGTTCAAAGAACGGCACCCCGCCGCGTCCAAAACGGACATCGTGTGGCACTTTGTGGACGCCGGATACGCCCGTTCCGGTATCTACAACATCTTGGCACTATTAGACAACAATCAGAGCATCGAAAGAAAGCCCGGTTCCGAACGGCCGACGACCCTGAGCGACAAGAAGCTCCAAAGGATGCTGAAGAGGAAAACCGAGGGAAAAGCGGCTACACCGCTGCGTGCGCATGACCGGGAGGTCGGTTCAACCGGCCAAACAGAGAAAAGGTATCTGGAGAACATGAACATACATGTCAGGAGGCGGAAGTCACGTCCACTGGTTTCGGAGCTGCAGGCAATGACGCGGTGGCAGCGGCTAAATAAGATAGTCAACTCGATTTTCCCGACGAATTGCGACGTGGCGGTGGTGATGGACGACGAGACCTATCTCACCCTGGATGGCAACGACTGGCAAGGCACTTCGTATTTTACTTCCCCCACGAAGGAAGTGAGCTCCGAGGTGAAGTTGATTTCACACACCAAGTTCCCCAAGAAGGTGCTGCTGTGGCTGACAATCAGCGAGAAGGGGATGTCAAAGCCGCTCTTCTTTCGCTCCAGACTGGCCGTGAACGGGGAAATTTATAGTACGAAATGCCTGCCGGAAGTTGCGTCGTTCATCAAGAAATACCATAAGGGCGAAGACGCGGTGTTCTGGCCGGATCTGGCGTCGGCCCACTACTCGAAGCGATCGTTGGAGGAGATGGAGCGGCTGAATATCGATGTGGTACCCAAGTCGGCGAACCCGCCCAACGTCCCCCAGCTGCGTCCAATCGAGAATTTCTGGGCCAACCTGAAGCGTAAGATCTACTCCAACAATTTTGTCGCGAAAACTGAGGAGGAATGGCGACTGTTCCGGTTAACTGCCGGAAGGCCGCTCGCAAGGGCGTAGAATTTTGCAAGTAAGCTTAAATAATTACCTTCCATGGGAAATTTATCAAAAGCAATTATCGGTCTTAGCTTTTTTTATCACCATCCGAAAAAAAGTCCATTTTTTTTAATGCAAACGTTAGATTGCATAAAATTTGAAAATAAAAATGCTTCTCATTCTGGCGATAGTCAAAGCATAGTTTCCAGAACTTTATTCATCAAAAAGTATGTAAATATTGAACATTAATTCAAAAATTTCCCTCTATCCACTCCACCAGACTGTTTCTCCGATTAAAGATTATAAATAGGGTAAGGGCCTGTTCATAAACCACGTAGACACATTTTTGAAAATCAAAACCCCCCTCCTTTTCCCCTCGTATTTTTTCTTCATACATTTTTTTTGAAATTTTGTATGGAGCGTAGACTTTGGTCACCCCCCCTCCCCCAGAAAAGTCTACGTGGTTTAGAACCACCCCCTAACGGTATGCAATGTTAGCCTAGCTCCTTCATTCGGCCAATGTATCAAAAATGTAATAAATCCAGTGATATTCGGCAAATTTAAGTTGACATCATGATGATCGATTTATTTTGAAGCCCTTGAGACAATGTTCATAAATTTATAGTGACAGGGTGGCCACACAATCTTAATTTAAAAATTCCCGCATTTTTCCCGAATTTTTCCCTCATTTTTGCCCAATTTTCCCGACTGGAAAAATGAGTTAAAATGAGTGGGAAAAATGAGTTAATATAGTTATTTTTGAAGTTTTTGAGGAAATTGTTCAATCTAAAATTCTGATATGTTTCATTTAGGCAAAATGACGAATAGCAGCCGTAAATCGATCTTCTTTTGTATTGAGTAACCTGCTTTGGCCTCTCATTTTCCAAACGAGAACAAAAATCGCTCTATATAAGTCATTGATCTTTCAAGTTTCTAGAACCATAAACATCGAAGAAAAATAGTAAAGAATTCGAGTTTTTCGAGTACAATATGATACACGTGCGTTGCGTGCATATGTATCAACGACTTCGGGATTTCAACGTCGTTGACAGTTTGTAGACAATTCTCTGAGCTACCAAACTCATTTCAGTTTGGTTCACTACCAGACACTTTTCATTTATTGAAAATCCTCGCTCGTTGCGTTTTCGTGCGACAGGATGAGCAACTTTTTAGCAAATGTTGCCAAATTTGGCAGCTCCTTCCTGGAATGACCAGTCAGTTTTAGCCCAAATTTGTCCAAACGCTGTTCTTTTTTCTGGAATCCGGCAAGCAACGTCTTTGAAGACAGCATTGAACACAACTGCTCAAATTCTTCTTTCACTATGTGAGCAACTGCAGCGCTCAGATAGTCTTTATCTGCGAACCTTTCCAGACACAGCTCCAGATGCTTTTAAACTATGTCCGTGATGTGCGAAACCTCACCTGTCACAGCAATGTAGCAGGGTCTTCTAAGCGGTACGTTTTTGAACAGGCTGAACGAAGCCAGCAGAAAATGGTCCACATGCCAGTCGTTTGGTCTTAGCTCCTCCTTCAAGGAATTGCAAGCCGCAGTTCCCCTTCCCCCCCCCCCCCCCCCCCCCCCAAATCCCCCCAAAAACCCCAAATTTAAAAAGGGGTGATTTTTTCCCAACAACAACCCCCAGATTTAAATCCCCACTTTTCCCCCCTTTCCCCATATTTTGATCCGCTTTTTTCCGCATTCCCGACTCCCGAGTCTGTGGCCACCCTGTTAGTTACAGTGACGGACAAAACAATAAGACCACCGCTCATTGTAAAAGATGCAGTTCAATAAAGCAAAACATTTAATAATTTCAACTAAAAATAATAGTTTATTTAATAACTCAACAAAACAAAATGGTTTGAAAGTAATAAAAACAATAAAGAAAAAAAACTGCCCTTCCAGCATAGAAAAGTAAGAAAATGATGCGACAATAAAATAAGACCACTCGTTAATTCATTCAAAAAATCGTTTCCATCAGCTTTGATCATTAGTATTTAGTGGTATAACCATTATTCCGGATCACTTCTCGCACTCTCTTCGGCATTGACTCCACGAGGTTTCGACATGTGCTGGCAGGGATGGCATACCATGCTTCCTGAATTTTGCTCCATAGTTCTTCCTTATTTTTCGATTTTAAAGGATTCACCGACTTTTTGACTATCTGCCAAAGATTTTCTATCGGATTGAGATCCGGGGATTGTGCCGGCCATTGCATTACATCAATTTTGTGATCCTCAAACCATTGCTTCACAGTACGGGCAGTATGCTTAGGATCATTATCTTGCATAAATTGCCATTTCAATGGCATTTCCCAGTCAGCATGTGGTAGCATTACATTCTCCATGATCTCAGCGTAAACGTACTGGTCCATTATCTTTTTTATCCAAAAGAGTGGACCAACACCGTACCAGGAGAAGCATCCCCAGACCATGATATTACCTCCTCCATGTTTAAATGTTTTTGTTGTGTACTGTGGTTTGAAAGCTGAATTAACAGGTCGGCGAACCCAGCGTTTTCCATCAGATCCGATTAAATTCACTTTTGTTTCATCTGACCAAAGGATGTTCCGCCATTTCTTACCATTTTCGGGTCCGATCCAGTCCAGATGTTCTCTAGCAAATTTTAGACGGGCCTGGAGATGCTTCCGTGTGAGCATTGGAACTTTCCTAGGACTTCTTCCAATCAGATTCTTCTCAACAAGCCGTCGCTGAACTGTCCTGGAACTCACGGATAAGTTCAGCTCTTCTTTGATCTTCGTTGCTGACTTGAATGGATCAATGCTAGAAAGTCGTTTGATGTGGCCGTCGTCCTTAGAGGTAGTTTTCCGGGGACGTCCAGTTCCCACTCGTGGTTTCGGGTCACGGAGAGCATTGCAAACAAATGTTTTGGACCGTCCTAAGAATGCAGCAATTTCTCGTTGAGTTTTTCCTTCTTTCGCCATTTGCCGGATATGAATCCTTTGATTCTCTGTGCAGTGATAGCTTCGGCCCATTTTTGCTGAATTTTTCCTAGAACTGACGAAATATGATGTCTTGTTAGATGAACAATATGATGAAGAATAATACGACTCATCGATAAACAACTTACTTCAGAGGAACGACGGTATTTGCTACAAAATCAGATGAAATGTGGAAGTGGTCTTATACTTTTGTCGCACGTTTTTTGGTCCTTTAGCAGCTTTCGATGCGTCTGGCTTGGAATGTTTATTTCCGAGGCTAAAAAGCTTGTGGAACCTCATGTCAAGTTAGTACATGTGCTCGCCACTTGGTGTCGCATACGTTTAATTCAAATTGGCGGTTAGGACGCATGCATGAAAATTGCTCTATGCTGTGGTCTTATTGTTTTGTCCGTCACTGTAATTTCCCCAAAAACACCAATCTCAAATGACCTAAATTTGGCTGACTTGAACCGATATACTTAGCAGTGCCTTGGATTTTCATAAAATATCCATGAGAAGTGAAAATGATTTTATCCCAGAGTAATGATGATGTTTACTTTCTCGGTTTTCGTGGTTACCGCTGTCACTTATATGCCAACTGAATTTTGTTTGCTGCAATGAATGAAGTCACTGTTGTTTTGATTATCAATCGGTAAGCATGAATTTCATTAGACGAAATATGAATATCATCTTTTGTGCTGATTTTTTTTATAATTAAGTGATTTTGAATTTTGAATATGAACATTGAACAACCAGGGTCGTCATCATCCTTCCTTAAGAATAGTTGTTGGCAATGTTGAGCAGGAATACGCTGGACTGGGCTGCCACTGCATATCGCGTATTACGGGTAATTGACATTCATTGTGGTTTATTGAATTTCATTTCTGACATTTCGAAGTTCATATTGAAAATGAACCTATTTGCATAAATGAACATCAAAGTATTTTGAAAATCGAACGTTTATGCTTCTGGTTACGTTTGTTGTGACGAGTTATCATTTGATTTTCGCATGGAACTTATAGGTTGTCAATGTTATGTTGCCTGAAAATCCACGCTTTTGAACCAAACGAGCATGACTTTTATCAAGACTGATGCTTAGTGATACATTCTAGCTGTAGAGAAAATAGTCACACGCTATTAATTAACCATTCACATAGAAACATGAAAAATGATTTCACAAGAAAATCGGAGACCCAAATTTTAGGGACACATTTTTTCCTATGTTCCCAACTATGGCCTAGTGTAGTTATTGCATAGTAAAATGTTTATAATGATAATGTTTTCAATGAAAAGGTGTATGTGTTTGTGGTTGTAAATTTTCCAGAGGACTTATCCAAACCAAAACCTTTGTAACAAAATCTTTATAGTAGGAGTTTTAATATTTTTCAATGGAATGGCCAATTCCTCATATGTGAAAATTATTTAGGTGTTATATAGTAATTTTACTTAAATTAGTTTTGTGAAATTCGGTGCTGATTATAACGAATATAGTTTCAAATGGAATGCCTGAAAAGATCATAAAAATAAACTTCACAACTTTTGAACAAGAATTATTAATGATGAGACGAAGTTGCATCCACGAATCGACCCAATATGGTGCTAATAGACCGACATTACATCCATACTCGTCGAAACATTGCGACTTAATAAAACTAAGTGGTTAACTTTCCATAGTTCAGAACAGCAAACGTCTTATTGAGCATGTCTAAGCAAAGGTATAACTAGTTGAATATCGTTTGTAGCTCGATTACTTTATGAGTTATAATTATAATTGTAGTCGACCGCATGGTAGATTTGCTTTGGTTCCTCAAAATGACTTTCTTTAATAAATGAAGAAACCATCGTCTCACTTGTTGCTCAGTTCGATGGTTCTGTTTTTAGACAGAGTGCTTGGCACCCTTGGCGAAATTGTTGGATGGCGTTTCAAAAAACCGGCAACCCACCCTGGATGGAACTCCATTTTTGAAAGGGTTCTTGATTTTCATCTGTCTTAGGTACTGAGCTACATTAGCTCGATGGTGTTGGGTGTTTACAGGGAATCCCACTTTGGCCATGTCAATTTATTTGACAATACGATTCTCACCCTCAAGACTAAGAACTGTCGGAGCTCCAAGTGAGTTTGTGTACCGGTTCTTGATTTTAACGCGGGTTGTGCTTCCCCGTACATTAAACAACCGAGAGGAGGCACGAATGAAGGCCCCACTTCCTGCAAGGTCTAAGGCGTTGTGCAATCGATCCACAGTGTACTGAATTCGTTTTTGTTTTCAGAGCCAATCTGGAACAGAAACTCGAATACGGAATTAGAAAATCATAGTTTGATTGCCCTTTATCCGTGGTTAAAATTTTGAAAACAAAAATGCACGAAAACAATAATATGTTAAATCGATTATCCATGCCTGCAACATCACAATCGATTCGTTTCACTTTTATTTTACATGATTTTCACTGAAAAAAAAAACAAACCAAGCTTTTTTTCACGTCCATAACAACGCAGCTGAGCCTGAGCAAAAAAAAAAATGGCGGTTCATGACAAGAATTTTTGTTTTATTTTTTTTTTTTAATTCGTGCGCGTGTGACTAGACCTCAAAATAGTGATGCCTTAGTGAAGTTAGTTATAGCGGCCAATTATAGAAGTCGAGTCGACCGTCACTTTGCTTGACAGGTCTATGTTGCTATTACAGTTGTCGAGATCGACGAAATTTTGTCGAGTTGGTCGACTCAATCGACCGCTCGAAAACTAGTGACTGATCTGTCACATTTTGTCGAGTAAGGCCAGGCGCCCACTGATGTGGCGGAGGTGTGACATCTGCTAGCATGCTAAAATATCTTGTCGACGTCCGCCTCACGCTGAAAGACTTTGACTCGATATTTTGACGTGTTATGCGAGGCCACACCTCCGCCACATCAGTCGACTAAGAGTTTGTTTTGATACGCGTTTTTCATCGGTTAGTGGTTATTGACTGAGGAAGGTAAGAAATACAATAACCAATTTTATTGCAGGTGATTTAACAGAAAAACAATTTACTTCTAGCAAAAGATGTCTAATCCTTTTAAGAACAAAACAAATTACCGTCAGTTCGACTGGCTCATCGCACTGATCAAAAATAAGGTGGACATCACCAGAGGCTTTTGTGGTGTGGAGCCAGCAAAGCTAATGTTAGGCAGAAGTGGTAGGAAACTGACCAAGAGCTCGATTCATGAGGACCACCAATGCGCCTAGGGTCGGAATTTCTCGTTTGAATACCATCACTTTTGTGATTCTAACATTGGTTCTCAAGCTCAATGGGTGGCCGATTGGAGACTCAGAAGAAAGGTAAAAGTGATGAGCTTTTGAAATTAATTATGCATCATAATGCATCATTTTAGTACATTTGCACTAAGAATTTGAAAATTTGCCCTGGAGTTAATTGGTTTGAAATTAGTCCTGGATTCCTAGAAGTATAGAAATTACCCAAGTAACCACAAGCATTATATTATTGCACTTATTCAACCCAAAATCATCATCGGTAATGCGGGATCGCATCAATTCAACAGTTGTCAAGTAATGAAGCGTTAGATTAGTTTAAGAATGTAGTGATGCATTACCAATGCAATAATGCTACTTTAGCAATGTCTTATGGCATTACAAAAGATATAGCATTAGTTTGATCTTAGTGGGGCCCTTTTCAGCTTTAATCCAACTTCAATGATGCACTATACGTAATACATATGCCCTATGTTTAGGGCACATCCTAGCCCTAAACCCGAAGTTTAGCTACCCGAAGTTTAGGGCACATCCTAGAAAGTTCCTAAGCAGACATCTCAGTGTTTCAGCGCTTACAAAAATATTCCCAAAAATGCAAAACCAAACAACTCCGAACTTGAAGTTTACACTTCCCAGAAGTTCAGGAGAGAACTTCCTCGAAAATCAGGAGAGGACTTCTCAGAGCTTCTGGAAGAAGTTTAGGGAACAGGACTTCTTAGAAGTTTGGAACTTTCCAGAGATTCTGGAGTTCTTTGCAGAAATTCAAGATGGAACTTCCAAGAAGTCCAGGAAAAAACTTCCCCGAATTTCAAGAAGAAACTTACCAGGGAGGGCACTACCAATAATTTCTCAAAAAATCAGGAACAAACTTTCACAAAGCTCAGGACGATACGTCTCAGAAGTTCAGGAAAGGATTTCCCAGAACTTCCGGAAGAAACTTCCCAAAAGTTTAGTTGGAACTTTCCAGAAGTGCTAGAGAGCTTTCCCGAAGTTAAGAAGAGAAAATTTCAGAAGTTCAGAATCAGGATTTCTCGAAGTTGAGGAAGAAACCACTCCAATGAACAGAAAGAAACTTTCCCCAAGCATTGGGGGTTACTTCCTAAAGTTTGAGCAAGAATTTCTCAGAAGTTCAGGAACAAACTTCCCCGAGGTTAAGGAGAAAACATCCCAAAGTTCAGACGAGGACTTCTGAGAAGTTCAGGAAGAAACTTCTAACAAATTTAAGGGTATTTTCTAAGAAACTCTGGAGTGGACTTTCTCAAAGTTACAATACAATTTTCCTCGGAGTTCAAATGGGACTTATCAGAAGTTTCAAAAGAATAAGCACACGAAAAAAAAACTTCCCCGAATATCAAGAAAAAACTGACCAGAGAGGGAAAAAGCTTCTCAGGAAATTCAGGAACAAACTTCCCTGAAGTCGACAAGTAAACTTCCCTTATGGAGAAATTGCTGTTCCGTGTATTTTTTCCTATTTTTTATCTCTCTCTCTTTCTCTCTCTCTCTCTCTCTCTCTCTTTCTCTCTCTCTCTCTCTCTCTCTCCCGCAAATTTACTTCGCTATTTCAAATTGATAAATCTCGATTATTTGTGAATGAATCGAACTACATCAGATTGCCCACAGCAAGTAAGCACAAACTGATGTGATTAAATATCCAATATCTAGTACAGATTCTGAGTTATATCAATTCTAATTTTTGAGGTAATGGCTGCCGTCGAAAATGCTTCAGCGTAAGCCCTTAAGTCCAGAAGATGACTGCTCAGAAGTTATGGAAGAAACTTCCAGCAAATTTAAGAAGATTTTCCAAAAAAATCTGGAGATAACTTTCTCAAAGTTTTAGACAAATGTTCCTCACAGTTCAGAGCATGGGACTTATTAGAAGGTTAGAAAGTAACTAAGCTCACTGAAAAACTTATTAGATGTGAATTTCCAAGACAATCAGGAGTGACTGCCAAGAAGTTCATGAGGAAATTTTCCAAAATTTCAGCAAAGAGCTCTGCAGAAGATCAGGAGAGAGTTTCCCTGAAATTCAAGAGACGAACCGATGAAGCAATCTGTACAAAAATAATTCATATGACCATAATGATATTCATTGCTCATGACACCTTATGAAAATATGGTAAACACCATCTTCATAACCGTTCGCATCGTACTAAATATGAGCTAGGAAACAAACACAAATTACAATTTCTTGGTTTCCATCTCACCTCGTTTGGGAGATTTGATCGGTACGAAAACATCCCTGAAGTTTATCAGAGAAGTATAAAAAAATTCAAGAAGTTTATCAGAGAAGTCAGAGAACTTCGAGATAATATCGTTGAAGTGAGGTCGATCACTGCATTTCTATAAAACAACCTTAGAATGTTAAATGCTTAAAGAAATATTACTGGCAATAAATTAGTTGGTGATGACTAGACAGTAACTCGTCTTCTGCTTCATCTTTGAAATAAATACCGGCACTTGTCCGAATATTAAATAATTCCTCTGCAAATACTTCAAATAGCAACTTTTGAACAGCATGGCAAAAACATTAGTTTAATTCACAAAACAAGAGTGAAAAACATCAATACTTTTCTTCGACTGTCAAAAATGACAGCTAAATTGATGAAAGTCCTGAACTATGCATGCTGTAATATTTCCATGACATTTTGAAAAATGTCAACACTACAGTTAGCAGTCGAGTTCGGTTGCTGACTCGATCGGATTCAGGCGGACTCTTGCTCGACACGACAGTGACAAGTGTCGAGTCGAGTTGCTCAACTCGGCTTCTATAATTGACCCGATAGATATCAATTATAAAAGTCGAGTCGACCGTCACTTTGCTCGACAGGTCTACTTTACTCTAATAGATGTCGAGATCGATGAAATTTTGTCGAGTTGGTCGACTCGGCAACTAGTGACTGCTCTGTCACATTTTGTCGAGTAACAGTTTGTTTCGATTTCCGTTTTTCATCGGTTAGTGGTGATTGGCTGAGTAAGATAGGAAATACACTAAACCATTATTTTTTCGTAGGTGAATTAACAGTAAAACAATTTATTTCTAGCAAAAAAAAATGTCTAAAAACAAAACAAATTACCGTCAAGTCGAATGGCTGAACGAGCTGATTAAAATTAATGGGGACATCGCCAGAGGCTTTTGTGGCATGGAGTCAGCAAAACTAATGTTAAGCAGAAGTGGTAGGAAATTGACCAAGAGCTCGATTCATTTGGACCAAGAATGCGCCCTGGGGTCGGAATAACAAGATCTAAATTCTATTTCTCGTTTGAATACTATTACTTTTGTAATCCTAACATTGACCAGTCGGTAGTCACACGGAGACTCAGAACAACAGTAAAAGTGATGAGCTTTGGAAATTAATCTTAGAACTCAGATTTTTATTCAAAAGTACTTCCAAACTCATCATTTCAATAAATTTGTACTTAAGATTTGGAAATTTACCCACGAGTTAAGTAGTTTATGAAATTAGTCCTAGTTTCTTAGAAGTATAGAAAGAAAATACCCATAACTTAGGGCACATCCTAAAAAGATCAGAAGGAGATTTCCCATAGCTTCCTGATGATACTTTCTAGAAGTTCAGGAAAAGGCTTCCTCAAAAAAAAAAGAAACTTTAAAAAAAGGTAGAAACTTCTAAGAAGTATAGGGAGCACTTCTTAGTAGTTCAAGCAGGTATATCCCAAAAAAATCAGTACCAAACATACGCGAAGTTCAAGATCATAATTCCCGGAAGTTCAGAAGAGAACTTCCCCGAAAATCATGAGAGGAGTTCTCAACACTTCAGGAAGAAGTTTAAGGAAGGGGACTTCTTCGAAGTTTGGAACTTTTTAGAGGGTCTGGAGTGCTTCCCAGAAATTTAAGATGAAACTTCCCACAAGTTTAAGAATAAACTTGCCTGCAATTCGTGAAGAAGCTAACCAGGGAGGGCACTACCTATATTTTCTCAAACATTACGGAAACAAAGTTTCACAAAACTCAGGACGATACTTCTACAAAGCTCAGGGCGTTCCGAAAGAGACATCCCGAAAGCTTAGTGGAAACTTCCCAGAAGTGCTTTTCCGAAGTTCGGAAGAGAACATTGAAGAATTTCAGAATGATTATTTCTCGAAGTTCAAGAAGAAACCTCTTCAAAGAACAGAAAGATACTTGTCAGAAGCATTGGAGGTACTTTCTAGTAGTTTGAGCAAGAACTTCTCAGAGTTCAGGAGAAAATTTACCAACGAACTTTTTTCATGAACTTCTGAGAAGTCGTCTTCTGAGCTAGAAGAGGACTTCTCAGAAGTTCAGGAAAAAAATTCCAACAAATTTTCCTAGAAATTCTGAAGAAGTATTTGCCAAAGTTTCAATGCATTTTTTTTCTGGATTTCAGAATGGGTCTTATCAGAAGTTTAGGAAGAGTATGCTCAGGAAAAAATTTCCTTCGAGAAAAAAAACTTACTGCCTAAAAGTTCAAGAAGGAATTTCTCAAAAAAAAATCAGGATAGAACGTCGCAGTAGTTCAGGAGAGGACTTTCCAGAAGTTCCGAAAGAGACTTTCCAAAAGTTTAGTTGGAACTACCCAGAAGTGCTAGAGAGCTTTTCGGAAGTTCAGAAGCGAACATTTCAGAATGTCTGAATGAGGGTTTCTCGAAGTTCAGGAATTCCCAGAAGTTCAGGTAGATACTTCTGAGAAAAAGAGGAAGATACTGTTCAGCAGTATAGGGGGTACTTCCTAGCAGTTCAAGTAGAATTTCTCAGAACTTATTAGGAACAAACTTCCCCGAAGTTTAGGAAAAAACTTCCCTGAAGTTAAAGAGAGGACTTCTCAGAAGCTCAGGAAGAAACTTCTAACAATTTTTTCCACGCAATTCTGGAGAGAACTATCCCAAACTTTTGGCGAAATTTACCTCGCAGTTAAGGATGAACCTTATCAGAAGTTTAGAAAGTAATTAAGTTCAGGAAAAAACTTACCAAACGTCAAGTACTTTTCCAAACAGACGAATCTCAGACATAATAGACGATAATCACTGACGAAGCAGTCTACATAAAAATCAAATAAAAAAGTAATGATATTCTTTACTCATGACACCATATTAATATATAGTATACACCATTTCCCAACCGCTCGCTTCTTACTATGAGCTAGGACAAAAATTCATGAAGGAATTTCCATCCCTTGACTTCCATTTCCTCTCGTTTGAGAGATTTGATCGGTTAGAAAATTTCCCTAAAGAATAGGAGAGCATTATAACAAAATTTCAAGAAGTTTATAATGATACCAAAAAAGTTTCCAATCCAAAACCCCCAAAAAATAAAAAAAAAACCCCCATCTCCAACATTTCCCCCTACCCACTAAAACCTAAAAAAAAGTTTAATATTACCCAACCCTTAAATAAAAATTAAAAAAAAAATGGCTCAAAAACACTCCCCCCCAAAAAATAGTGAGAAAAAAAAAAAAACCCCCCTCCTAATAATCTTTAAAACACACACCAATTCACCCACATTATTTAACAACCCCCCAAAAAAAACACAAAACCACCACTTCCACCACCCCCCCAAAAAGTTTTCCGAAAACGAAATGATTAGTATTAGTAATTAATTGTAAATACTTATTCTTAGACTGTCAAAAATGACAGCTATATTGATGACACAAAAAGACTGAAGAAAGCGTTAGTTCTTGACGCCTGCCACTTTTGGTGTGGCGCTAGTGACGCTTTAACATTTTAAGCTCGGTTCACAAAGGATTATATTTCTTAACAATGTGTTTTCTACCAAACTACTAGTGTCAGTAATTTAGATAAAACATTTAATACCTGGCTGATAAACAATGAAAAAATACTATCGTTGTGATAACCACTGCACTAAGTACAACACGGAAGATGTTTCTCTCGAATCAAATTAACGACAAAACACGACAACTTCCACCGCGAATATTGTGTATGCTGCATATAGCCTTCAAGAAAACCGAGCTGTCAAATTAGCACCACACGCAGCACCAAGTTTTCGGCTTCACGATTGTTGTTCGTGGATGACAGCCGCTTCAGTCCTGTGGACATACATTAATTAAACAACCAAAACACACCCCCCCCCCTTTCCCTTCCCCTCCCACCCCCCCCACCCCCCTCCACCCCCCTTTATAATTCCCTTTTTCAAAAAAAAAAAAATTTAAAAAAAAAAAACCACTTAAAATATGTACATGCTATTTCCAAATAACCCAAAATTTAGAACAATTGACTCAAATCGGTCAAAAGTATGATTACTCAAAAGTGAGTAAAGATAGTTGTCAGTGGCAAGATGACAACCAGTCAACATCGGCTTGAATCCGATCGATGTAAACTAATTATCAACGTGTTGCTTTCAACTATCTTAACTCACTTTTGAGTAGCCATACTTTCGATCGATTGGAGCCAATCGTACTCAGTTTCGGGTTGTTTTGAAATAGCGTGTACCAAAGAGGAAAACTACTTCCTTGTTTTCAGCAATCAAAACCTAAAATTTCGAGATGTCCAAAAAAAAAGGTAGAATAAGAATAAAGAAGCACTAAGGCTCAATAAAAACATTTATATCAATCCTGTCAAATTTCACTCAAAATATTAATCAGTATTTCGGTTCCGTTAAGCTCCTAGAGACATTAAGCCTCCAAAAAAGGAGCAGTGGAAACAATGGAGATCCTGGACAAACACTTTTTTCAATTATTCAACAGTTTCGAGAATCGAAAAAATGTTCGAAATAGATCCAGTGCACAAAGTTCTAAATTTGACACTTCATTGCTCTTAAAAATCTGATATCTTCTGGATTCCAGGTACAATTGTACCATCATAATTCAATGAAAATATTCTCGAACTCGTCTAACATTGCCCCCAATCTGATCACATAACAAAGAATCCCGCAAGTCCACAACAAGTCCAAGACGCACTTTTCCACTTTTCCAAGGAAGCCCACAACAAAACAAAAAAAAATCACCGCTTACGACAACCGCCCCCAAAAACACCGGAAAATCCCCACAAACAAACAAACAATAATGCACGTCCCCAAAAAGAAGGCGAACTACAGCTAGAGATGGGTAGGTAACTTCCACTTACATAAATTACAATCCCAGCCGGCACGTTGCTGGTGCTGTTGTTGCTGTGGCTGCTGCAGGGCTGCTTGATGATGAAGCCTCGGAGGAAGCCCACTCGGACGATGTGATGGTGGTGGCAGGGGAGGTCCTACCGGCGAATAAGACGGTGGCAGGGATGGGGGTGGTGGTAGCAGTGCCACTGGATGAGGATGATATGAAGGATTCCGCTGCTGGTCCACGGTTAGGGCTGTCGGCTGATCTGCACGCAGGGATCCACTCTCGGACTCCCGTTGGCAGAAGAAGGCTGCGGAAACACACGCGACGATAACAACACTGTACCGACTGAGGGCGGGCGGCAAGGGGGGACACTGACTGAGCTGAGCACCAATTTACTTAAGGTGTACACACACAGGACAGCGGCGAAAAAAAATTCCCAGCAAGGCTCCTTCCGTAATATACTTTTTTTTTCGTTCTCGCGCTTACTTCACTTCTGTGTCGCTCCTTGGTTCGAGGGTTCGCGCTTCTTTCCGCGGATATACACCGGTGAACCGACCGGCTCGGCTCACTCACTAACCAAAATATAAAAAAAATACTTGTGTTATTTTTCGCTTCTTTCCCCGTGGCAATCGTTTCACTTAAGGGGGGTCGTGGTGGTAGGCAGGACGAAGCCAGGAAACTCTTCACTAATTTTTTTTTTTTGCTTCCTCCACACTGACTGAACTGCTTTGGGTTAATGCTCGCCTCTGGCCTTTCTCTGTATGCTACCTCGGATGATATTGCGGCGAAATTTTTCGCTGAATCCTCACGTCCTAGCGTGAACCGAATAAAAAAAAATGTAAAGGACGACGTCGTCCGACTAAGACGTAGTCCCGTAGCACCGCGGCGTCGACAACGGCTACGACGTTGATTTGGGGCGCCGAGAAAAAAATCTTCTTGTTTGTTTGCTGCTGCCCCCACCAAACTTAACTTCACTAATGCCTTTCGCCACTGACTGGTGTACTGGTTGGTTACTGCAGTGAGTGTGTATGCTATTTGGCGAGGCTGAAAGGATAATCCTTCGGAGACTTTTAAATTTCACGTTCCGTTTTTCTTTTCGTTAGGCAGATACTGGTCACTTGAGAGCAGTCAGAAGTTTAGCACTTGCTTCACGCGTATCCTTCCAATCCGTTCAATCAACTAACACACTTTTGGGTTCTTGAATATCCAGAGCAGAGTAGACAAAAAAAAACTTGGTGATCTTCACCCACGGACGATCTGCGGCACGTTTCGCGAAATCTCTCACAACGAGAACAAAAGGACTCGACTAAATCCGCAGAAAACCTCACGACCCGCACACAAAACAATCATCGGGGCTAATTGTTTCCGTTCTTCTTTTGTTGTCCACTGTTCGCGCTGATTGCGGTCGCTATTTTCTTCTTCTGATTGGCTATTCTCCCTTCCTTCCTTCCTTGGCACTTGTACTCACTAGCATGGAACTAAAAGTGCTTGCAGCTGTCGAAGTCGCTGACCAAGCATCCTTCACGTCACGTTTCTCGAACACAACTAAGTTGGAAATTTAAATAAGCGTACGAAAATTACGGCGAGATGCGAACGCACTAGCAAAGCAAAAAAAAGGCGATGCGTTTTGCACTTTTCTCCCAACACTCGCTCACACACACACACCGCACCAGTTCGTGAGCACTCGCGTCCGCCGCGTATAGAAATATGTCTTGCTCTCGTGCGCGCTCCTTTCGCTCTGCTGGCTGCCTGCTCGCTGTCACACACCGTTCGCCAAAAACGATCGCACCGAAAATCGCCGTCCACTGACTGCCTGCCTGACTGCCTGTGTCTAGTGCGAGCGAGAGTCCTTTCGGCGGTTTCGCTCTCTCATCATCACCACCACCACCACCGACATGCGAAGACGGACGCGATATCGCGGTGTGCGATGCTACCGGCGGCAGCGCCGCGCGCGCTCGCACTCGCACGCACACTATGCACCCCAAGTTTTTTCGCCACCGTCTTCCTCAAGCCAGTGTATGCACGCTCTCTCATTCTCACGCTGTACATACAGCCAACTCTCGCGCTCGCATACACCTTTCCTTTAAGTACATAAGCGGACCACTCTCCTTCTCTCACTCAAACGGAGTGGTCAGCAGCCAGCAGCAGTGGAGTGGCAGCGATTTAAAAACTACTCTCCCACTACTTCGTTGCTCGCACACACGAAACTCGCTCGCTCATTACCCACACCCCCAACCAATCCATCAACAATAACAACATTTCGCACACACATCGGCGGCGGGTGGCTGCTGTGCTGTACGAAACTGCATGCTTGACCACCACCGTCGTCGTCATCATCATTTCCGCCGAAGCTGGACGGGATCGCTCGGTCTGAAGAAGGCAAGGAAGGTAGCGGCAGGTACGATGGGAGAGTTTTCCCGATAAAACTTGTTGTAGGCGGCATGCTCGGATGATGGTGACTCGTTTCTTCGTGTTCAGGTAGAACGTTACCGAGAGCAACAAGTGAGCGTATGTAGGATTGAAGTAACAGGAAAAAAAAAAGTAACTAAAATTTGCTACCTCTCGTCGTCGGTTTGCCGACGAGTGACGAATTTTTTAAATGCCTTTCATGAATCAGTCCATCATATCTACGAAACTGATTCAAATTGGTTAACATTTTCCTCCGCGTTCGTTTATCACAAAAAGGGGCGAAATGTGGCGATTGTAAAGGATTTTTGTAGGAAATAAAATAAAAGGTTGTTTTGATTGGAAAAAAGCCTTAATGAGTCACCTGATGAGGCCTAGATGAGAGCAATTCCTGCTCTTTTGTTAACTTGCGAATGGTTTAATTTATGCGTAAGTCTTCATGCATTTACTATTAATAATTTAACTACACGGCAGGAATAATTTACCCAACGCTGAAAACTTTCGCTAGACATTTTACCCAGTTTCACCAAAGTGACTCATTCGATGAGAATCCTCCCTTTTTGGAGAAACTGGGTAAGATTTCTAGAGAAAGTTTTCAGCGTTGTGTAAATTATTCTTTAGTTCAATTATTAATAGTAAATGCATGAAGACTTAGACTAAAATTAGAAACTACTAATCGATACTCGATTAGTTCAATCATGGATCCAAATATTTGACATTCTCGATTGGGAAACACGTCTACCAAACATGTTTCGAATCAGTCATGAATAATGCCGGAGCGATTCATGCAAAATGTAAACAAATTTTCTTTTCAATGCAATGCATAGTTCGAAAAAAAAAAACATTAGGGCCTAACTGACAAACGTAAACAATGGCTTTTTCCGTAGATTTCTCGTGACACAACCACCTATGTAAGACTCCAATTCAATCGGATAGGTGAACTCTTCCTCTTCGAAATGCCCGTGGTGGATTGATTGGGCGAGTTTCTCATGACGAGGTATTCGCGGAAAAAGCCATTGTTTACGTTTGTCAGTTAGGCCAACAATCAATATGCAACTAGCGATTTGAAATTGGTTCATTGTTGTAGAACCCCTTGGTCCGAAGTACACCTTGAAGCCAGCACCTAACTATACATATTTGCGTTTTTGTTTTGTTTGAGAGTGTGTTCGTGTGAGTTCATTATGCGTATTAATAAGCTTGGGACCGATGTGCTAGTACTGACTGAGCCAAGAAAAACATCGTATTTGTTCGGGACGTACTGGTATTAGAGTTAGTCTACAAACCAACCCCCCTTTGGGTTTTTTTTTTTTTTTGATTTTTAATTTATTATTAAAATTTTTGTAATGCCAGTTTATTTTTTTTTAATTTATAATATTTTCCCATATTTTTACAAATGAAAGCCAAATTTGAATCAAAACAAAAAACTTAGCCTAAAGTAAAAGACAAAACTAACAAAAAAAACTAAACAAAACAAAAAAAAGAGGGAGGCGAAATTAAATAAAATGACAAAAAAAAGCAAATAGTATTGGGCGATACTTTTTTTTTGCACAAAACACGCAACAATAAAAAGTACGCACCCACCCACAACAAAAAAATAAAAAAACGAAAAAATCACAAAAAAACAAACAAATTTTCGTCAGTATTATACAGGGTAGGCCCAAAAAAAGGGACCCTAAAAAAAAGACCTAAACCCCCCCCAAAAAACAAAAAAAACTACACCGCAGTGTTTCACTCCCTTCAAGTATACAGTGACGGACAAAACAATAAGACCACCGCTCATTGTAAAAGATGCAGTTGCAAGGCTCAATCAATAAAGCAAAACATTTAATAATTTCAACTAAAAATAATAGTTTATTTAATAACTCAACAAAACAAAATGGTTTGAAAGTAATAAAAACAATAAAGAAAAAAACTGCCCTTCCAGCATAGAAAAGTAAGAAAATGATGCGACAATAAAATAAGACCACTCGTTAATTCATTCAAAAAATCGTTTCCATCAGCTTTGATCATTAGTATTTAGTGGTATAACCATTATTCCGGATCACTTCTCGCACTCTCTTCGGCATTGACTCCACGAGGTTTCGACATGTGCTGGCAGGGATGGCATACCATGCTTCCTGAATTTTGCTCCATAGTTCTTCCTTATTTTTCGATTTTAAAGGATTCACCGACTTTTTGACTATCTGCCAAAGATTTTCTATCGGATTGAGATCCGGGGATTGTGCCGGCCATTGCATTACATCAATTTTGTGATCCTCAAACCATTGCTTCACAGTACGGGCAGTATGCTTAGGATCATTATCTTGCATAAATTGCCATTTCAATGGCATTTCCCAGTCAGCATGTGGTAGCATTACATTCTCCATGATCTCAGCGTAAACGTACTGGTCCATTATCTTTTTTATCCAAAAGAGTGGACCAACACCGTACCAGGAGAAGCATCCCCAGACCATGATATTACCTCCTCCATGTTTAAATGTTTTTGTTGTGTACTGTGGTTTGAAAGCTGAATTAACAGGTCGGCGAACCCAGCGTTTTCCATCAGATCCGATTAAATTCACTTTTGTTTCATCTGACCAAAGGATGTTCCGCCATTTCTTACCATTTTCGGGTCCGATCCAGTCCAGATGTTCTCTAGCAAATTTTAGACGGGCCTGGAGATGCTTCCGTGTGAGCATTGGAACTTTCCTAGGACTTCTTCCAATCAGATTCTTCTCAACAAGCCGTCGCTGAACTGTCCTGGAACTCACGGATAAGTTCAGCTCTTCTTTGATCTTCGTTGCTGACTTGAATGGATCAATGCTAGAAAGTCGTTTGATGTGGCCGTCGTCCTTAGAGGTAGTTTTCCGGGGACGTCCAGTTCCCACTCGTGGTTTCGGGTCACGGAGAGCATTGCAAACAAATGTTTTGGACCGTCCTAAGAATGCAGCAATTTCTCGTTGAGTTTTTCCTTCTTTCGCCATTTGCCGGATATGAATCCTTTGATTCTCTGTGCAGTGATAGCTTCGGCCCATTTTTGCTGAATTTTTCCTAGAACTGACGAAATATGATGTCTTGTTAGATGAACAATATGATGAAGAATAATACGACTCATCGATAAACAACTTACTTCAGAGGAACGACGGTATTTGCTACAAAATCAGATGAAATGTGGAAGTGGTCTTATACTTTTGTCGCACGTTTTTTGGTCCTTTAGTAGCTTTCGATGCGTCTGGCTTGGAATGTTTATTTCCGAGGCTGAAAAGCTTGTGGAATCTCATGTCAAGTTAGTACATGAGCTCGCCACTTGGTGTCGCATACGTTTAATTCAAATTGGCGGTTAGGACGCATGCATGAAAATTGCTCTATGCTGTGGTCTTATTGTTTTGTCCGTCACTGTATTCACCCCCCAATAATACAAACCACAACCACCTATACTCTCCCCCCCCCAAACCTCTCCCTCCCTTATACCCCCCCCCCCCCTCCCACAGAAAAAAACAATTCTATTTTCACACAAAAACCACTCCCCCCCCCTTTTTTTACCCCCCCCCTCCCACACATTTCCCCATAAAAAACACCTTCTCCAAAATTAAATTCTATCCTAGCCATTTATATGAAAAACGACAAGGATTTTGGCGAATTCGCTCACGCACCGCCTTTAAAAGCCGTTTGGTGCGTACACTGCGAGGACGACCTGGTTTTTTCTTTGGATCGATGGTTCCCCTCGTCCTCCATCTTCTCATTGTCCGGTCAATTAATGTGCGGCATATTCCTTCTTTCCGGGTCTCGGCCAGTATCTGGTTGGGACGCTTTCCCGCCAAATGCAACTGCAAAATCCGTTGTCTTTTGAAATCCATATTTTTCTTAGGCACCCCCTGTCGACGGAATCTAGCGAACACTAGTTTGTTTACATATTAATCAGTCCCTCTTTAATATGCTGGCAACCAGGTGGCTCTTGCGATGGTAAGAAGAATTCCACACTGAAACAAAATACTGCGTCACTTATTTGTGCCTACCCTGTAAATGAATCAGAAGCTAGCTTTGTTATCTGTCTGTATCAGTGTCGGTAAAAAATCATTTCATCTGCTCTCAAACGAGCTGAAAATGAAGACAACTTTAACGGACAGACCGATTATCTTCGTGAATTTGGATTTCGAAATGACGGTACTCTCTTGACCAGAGCAACCGCTGAGTTTCGAAGTCGTTTTTTGGTTTTGTTCATTCGTCGATGGATTTTCATTATGGCCTGTGCTGTTGTCAATATCAATATTCAATTTCATCTAGGTGGGGATGATTTTGAGTATCAAATGAAGAATCAATATTTGTCTCTTCAGAACATGATGTGTAATTTTTTAAGCTCAGATCGATAGGTTACAATTACTACAAGTTGTGATTATGTCTATTAAGACTCTGGGATTGGCACTATTCAAAATAATCATTTTGGTTGAATTGAAAGTTACTTTTAGATGTTTGATGATCACTTACGATTTTAACAAAGCTGCCCTGGAAATCTCAGACTCTAATGAGTATCAAGAAACGAGAAGTCATTGAAGCATAATGAGTTGATTTGTTCATGGCTCTTGGTTTTGAAATCTAAGTTTTCAAAACAGTAAAATTCATCTACACTGACTCGAAATGCTTTTCATTCCGTATGATAGTAAGTACAAAAACAGACACTGGTCTGTATGCTAAATTGTTTTTGAAATTACGTGTTAATTTGTAAAATACGTTTTGAAATTTTACTTGCAATATTACAATCATCATTCCCCTTTTGTTAACATTCTGCATGTTCACCTTAATCGCAAATTGCTCCGGAATTTTCACAACCGTTCAAATCAAGCATTTTCATTGCTTAAGAATGTTTTTGGACATCCGGGATGTTCTATTTTAGGCTACCATGTCCCATGATTACTCTGAGATTTACTGAGGATGAATACTTTCTGGTAAGTCTTGAGGAGAGAAGTTTCATAATTATTTCAACGATTTTCTTAGAGTAGTGAGACTTTTTCAGACACTTACGGAGAAAAAAATACCTTTATAACAAACATATTCCATGTAAATCCTAATATAAACTTAGTTTATTCTAGCCGCAAAAAAAAAACATGCTTTATTTCAAATATATTGTATGTTTAAAATCAAGTGACATCAATGTTTGAAATAAAAGTCATTATAAAGGGTGTCCACGATGAAATTGCCACACTATGAAATTGCTCTAACTTTTTAACCGTTGGGTAGAATTTAATGAAAATTTGGGTGGATTTAGTTCATAGCGCATTATTTAAAGTTTTAAAGTCCTGTGATCAAAACTCGCGGAAATGGAGTCGAAAGAACAGCTCGTGCGTGATAAAATCTTGCGCGTTCATCACGAGAACAAGGATCTCTCGCATCGTTCCATCGCTAAAACGTTGGGAATCGCGAATTCCACGGTGTCGCGAGTGATTAAGCGGTTCGAGGAACGGTTGACCACCGATCGGAAGCCCAGAAGTGAAGGAAAAAGTATTCCGTACAACACCAAAAATCACAACCGCGGAGTTGGGGCCTTCAACCGAAATCCGAACGCCTCCGTTCGGGATGTGGCTAAGAAGCTGCACCTAAGCCGAAGTTTTGTCCAGAAGGCCAAAACTAAGGCTGGGCTTCGAACGTTCAAGGTACAAAAGGCCCCTAATCGCGACGAGAAGCAGAACAAGTCCGCCAAAACCCGTGCCAGGAAGTTGTACCTCAACATGCTGACGAAAGTTGAATGCTGCATCATGGACGACGAAACATATGTGAAGGCCGACTTCAAACAGATCCCCGGCAACCTGTTTTTCACGGCCAAGGATAAGTTCAGCGTTCCGGAGCATGTCCGCACTCAGAAGATGTCCAAATTTGCGAAGAAATTCCTGGTTTGGCAAGCCATCTGCACGTGCGGGAAGCGGAGTGCACCTTTCGTGACCTAGGACACGATGAACGGACAGGTGTACATAAAAGAGCTGCTTCCTCTCCTGAAGGCCCACAACGTCCCAACAATCTTCTGGCCGGATTTGGCCTCATGCCACTACTCCAAGGACGTGCTGAAGTGGTATGCGGACAATAAGGTCAATTTCGTGCCGAAAATGTTCAACCCTCCCAACACTCCGGAGCTCCGCCCCATCGAGAAGTACTGGGCGATTATGAAGCAGCACCTTCTTAAACGACCTAAGGTAGTGAAGACAGTCGAGGAACTGAAGAAAGTATGGGTTTACATGCAAAAAACGGTTGATTCACAGGTTGTGCAGAATCTTATGGCCGGGGTTAAGGCCAAGGTGCGGGCATTTGCGTATGGACTGTAAATAAAATACGAGTAAAATGTTAAAATGAAGTTTTATAGTTATTTCTCAATCCCTGAAAATTTGATGGCAATCGGATGAAAACTCGAATTTTGCGAATCAATTTTGTGTGTGGCAATTTCATCGTGGACACCCTTTATGTTTATTTTAAACATATTAATTATAAGAACAAACGTACAAATTTTGGATTATAATGGTTGCGTTCTAAATTTATTTTATTTATTCTATGAATCTTGGTTATCTTAATTCTGGATTTGGCTTGAAAGCAAACAGATTCCAGGTTCAAGGAGTTTGCTCAGAGTTCCACTACTGGAATCGAGCGAATAACCTACCAATAAATGTGACGATTGCCTCATGTTGCGAGCGTCGAAACTTTGGTTCGGCCTTAAGTTGTGAAGAGACAAGTAGACGCTCAAATTCACCTTCCCGATGAATATTTTGTTGAAATTACAATACCTTGAATTTTATTCAAAAACTGTTATTTTCCATCGAAACAGGCTCTATATTTACTTTAAACAATTGTTATGTTTCAAGTTGAACATTGATATTTTACCTGTTCTTGGCAAGCTTAGCAGAGTCGTCCCTTTTGAGCGTATTTTCTCAATGTCGTTCACACAGCTGAAGTTTCTGTGAATTAACAGTGATTTTCACATTGCTCTTCTATTTATTACAATCAACAGAATTATCCAGAACTGCTTGAAAGTGCTTTCATAAAGCACCAAACTTTTAAAGTAACTGTAACTATTATCGGCAGCGCTTTTTTTCTTCGGCTATCGTTACATTTGAACTGTGTGTAAAAAAAATTAATCTCTTGTAGGCAATACGAAAACAGCCGTATGGTTAAATAAATTGGAAATTTGGATTTATCTTAAGTTGATCGGAGCATTTCATAACTTATGGTAAAATTCCAATGAGATAAAAATGATGAATTTTAACAGACGCGTAAAATTGCAAGCCAAATCAAGCATAAATAACGAAATTACAATTTTCCCATACAACAGATCTGATCTAGGCTATATCTGGCAAAAATTTACATGAAATATCCCATGAACTTTTGCCAAATCTATTTTTGATTCGAAAAAACTTCTCAGAAAGACTTTCGCAGCACATAAATGACGAACTAAACTACAAAAGATTGAAAATACACACTGACAAATTAAATAACAAAAAGACGAAACGACACCATACAAAACAGTGGACATGAACATGACTGAACGAAAGGGAAGCAAACTTGAAAATGTAACACCTTTTGAGGTAAGGTAAATAAGGATTTACGCAACGATATCATCAAAGGCCTTGCGTAGAGGTTTCTACTCTATTCAGAGTCCCGCCAGTAAACTATCATAAAAAAATAATCATAGCGCCAATCGTAAAATTCATGCTCCTTGTTCCATATAAGTCGCTGAATTAGCGGCATTACACTTTACGCTAGAAATTATTGCCTCACTAACACCGGATCGGTACTTTATTTTCACGGGTAGTTCTATAGAGGCTATTCACTCCTTGAGGCCGTTAAAGTACTCCTCGCATTTTCTTATGAAAATACAGGAGCTTCTAAGTCCTTTATCTTCGCGTTATTTTAGCATGACCTTTGTATGGGACCCTTCTCATTGTTCCATTCCGGGCAATGAGAAAGCGGACTCGCTTGCAAAGGTGCGCGCTATGGAAGGCGATATTTGTGATCGACAAATCGCCTTCAACGATTTTTTTTTCCTATTTTTCGTCAACAGTCACTCGTCAGCTGGCAGTATAAATGGAGTAAAGGAGATTTGGGGCGATGGCAACATTCTATCATCCCAAAGGTGTCGAAGAAATCATGGTTTGGGAGGATAGATGTGGGTTGAGACTTCATTCGTGTGATGTCTCGCCTCATGTCCAATCATTATTCTTTGAACGCTCATTTATACCGAGTTGGGCTGGGCGGCAGCAATTTTTGTGAATGTGGACAAGGTTACACCAGGACGCAGATCACGTAATTTGGTCTTGTGCTGAGCATTGTGGAGTCAGATCTAAGTCAGTCCCGATTCGAGATATTTTGGCGCAATGTGATCTGGAGTTTATGAAACTCATTTATGTTGTTTTGACTAACATTAGCCATAGACTGTTGTTTGTTTAACATGTATGTCTAGTTTTATTTTTATCTGTATTTGTGTTTTTTTCTCTCGGAAATGTTCAAAAGGAAACCAAAAGTTGTATATTTATAAGTTTGATGAGACGATTTATAATTTAAAATATTTGTGTTGTGTTAACCTTAATTTAAATTCCCGCCCATTTTCCCATCCGTTAAATCCGTTAATTAGACTAATGTTAATAATGTAAAATTTTAGGCAGAATTCAAAAATGCCGTCAAAAAAAATTAGAGTAGAACAGTTTTCGAGATATGGATAAGAGATGATTTTTTAATAAACGAACAAAAACAAGTGTGTTAAAATACAAAAAACTTAAAATGTGATATTCCAACGCGTGTGATCCTATTTCAAATATATTCAAATTAAGCGGAATTTAATTTAACACTGATCTTCTGAACATTGCAATATTCCAGGAGTAATAGTTTCGACGCTATTTATAAGAATATATAAATTTTGCGATTTTTTTTTGGAGATTCGTAAAAAAAATTGTGCTAAACATATGATTAATACCAAAATAACGTCAACAAAAAAATATACTGCATGTGTAGCTTGAAGCCAAAAAAACGAAGAAAATTAGGGCTCAATAGTGAAAATCGGTTGAGAAATGAGGAAGTTATGCTGGTTTTTGGAAAAAGTGCAGAAATGCGGGAAAAACAGAAATTCGAAAGAAATACGCCCATCTCTCTCTCTCTCTCTCTCTCTCTCTCTCTCTCACACTCACACACATAATTATTATTCCTTTTAACATCGAGACGACCACGAGTAATTGGTTCTATTCCCCAAACTTTACTTTTAAGATAACTGATGTATATACATAAACATGAAAACATGGCTCTGTAGAGTGGATTCGATTGAGCCTGCACAAATAAATGAATTTATAAAAAAATAAAATAAATTGAAATTCTAAGAGTAGCCTGACGATAGCTCTGCATGTTGTGCTGTGCTAACATTGCGCTTGACGTTGAAAATATTGATAGAAATTTTATTAAATTACTCGATATGCTAAATAAAAAGAGCTCAAGTTCTATAAAAAATAATATTAAGTTCACTACATTATCAACAAATTTCATGAGCTCTTTCATGAGTCACTCCTTGACTGTATGTTAAGTTAACTGAATTTTTATTGAAGATTTAAGATCGAAACCCTTCAGCTTCAAAGTTCATTGATTTTCAGCATAATTTGTTGAATGTCTTTGAAGTTCACAGTTTGCGAGTAAATTATGGACATTTTCTGCTTAGTTTGCTGAACTTGGTCAAAATTCTGCAAATTGTTTTTAAATTCCGTACACTTCACTGATTTCAAATTTGTTTTTAAATCAACTGCACTGAAATGCCCTGGGCACTGGCAAAACCTTTAGGTAGTTTAACTTCAACTACCAGGTCCCAAGGCTGGTCTAGTTCTTTGCCATTTTGGAAAGAAACGCACTAGTGTGGCCAGATCAGTGGAAATGCAGCCCAAAAGTGCTTCTGAAATTTCTGCAATAGTTCTTATCGATGAACATTATTATTTGGAGATGGTAATCAATGGTTAAGTACAGTATTTGCAAATAGTTGAAATGTTGTATTTGATCATATAAACTCAGTTAAAAAGCTGAAATAGTTTATTATCACAAATCAGCACACTTTTGGAAGGCATTACCACATAGGGGAGCTGTTCCATTATTCATCTCATATTAACGTTATTCTGGCAACCGAAACAAGCTGGGCGCGTAAAAAGCGAAGAAATGTTTGGAAATAAATTTAATGTATTCCGGCATGACCGTAATTTGCAACATAGCAATAAAAAATCTGGAGGTGGAGTTCTCATTGCCATCAATGCAGACTTTACTTCTCAAGAACTATAAACTATCAAGCACAAAGAATTTGAGCATGTCTGGGTTAAAGCACTCATTGCTGATGAAACACATATTTTTGCATCTGTGTATTTCCCACCCGAACATGCCAACAAACAATCTTTCGAATTATTTTTTCAAAATGTAGAAATTATCACGGCAAATATGGAACCGGAAGTAAAACTGCATATTTATGGTGACTTTAATAAACGGAATTCGAACTTCATCCCTGACATCGAAAATGAATCAATTCTACTCCCAGTCGTAGGCGAAGACGAAACTTTACAATTCCTATTCGACCAAATTTCACATTTTGGCTTGCACCAAATTAATCATATAAATAAAGAATCAGCAAAATGCTTTTTTAGACCTCTTATTTACGAACTGCACTGAAGACTTTTGTGTGAGTACTTCATTGTCACCTTTATGGAAAAATGAAGTATTTCACACAGCAATTGAATATTCAATCTTCGTACATAATACTCACATCCCCAGCGACTGGGATTTCGAGGAAGTGCCGGAATATCAAAAAGCAAATTACGTAGAAGCAAAACGTAGACTATTTACAATAAATTGGCAGAACATAATAAGTATTGAAGGAAATGTCAACACTGAAGTAGGCAAATTTCATTCAATTATTCAGTACCTTATTTCTGAAACTGTACCAATGAAAAGAAGAAGGCGAACCCAAAACAATAAATTACCAGTCTGGTTCAATCCACATTTGAAACATTTAAAGAACAAAAAACAAAAAGTACACAAATTATATAAAAAGCAAAACTCTAGCACAAATTTGCGAAACTATTATGACATATGCAACCAACTTAACACGGCCATTAATTCTGCACATGAAGAATATAAGTCGAAACTGAAGTCAAATCATGTCCTAAGAATTTCTTCAATTATGTAAAAACGAAATTGAAAAATAGCATTTTCCCCCCAAGAATGCATTTTGACGGAAATGTAGGTGATAATCCTTCTGAAATCTGCAAGCTTTTTGCAGATTTCTTCCAAAGTATACACTACATTCTCCGAAGAAGACCGTGATCGCGACTTCTTTGCATTCATTCCTGAATTTTTCCAACAATATATCTGTAAATCAATTACCTCCTCGCGAAATTCTCAATTCACTAAAAAACTTGGATGCTTCTAAGGGACCAGGCCCAGACGGTATTGCACCCGTATTTTTAAAGAACCTTTCAGACGAACTTGCCCTTCCTTTAGAACTTCTCTTTAATATGTCTCTTAAGAGCGGAACATTTCCCACCATTTGGAAATCTTCTTATTTGGTTCCGATTTTCAAATCAGGCACGAAATCAGACATCCGCAACTATCGTGGTATTTTTGCACTCATCTCATATCTAAAACTATCACATATCAAAATAAATATTAAACAGTTAACAAAAAAAAAAAAAATAAAAATACAGAACAGCATTTTCACATTGCCCCAATCACTCATCAACTTCTAATATTTTTAAATTTTTAATTTTAATTTAAAAGGCAATGGACAACAACAAACACGCACTACACTCTCACATCAACAACACCAAAGTCAGAATCAAAATCCACTTATAATTATTAAATTTCAAACTACTAGAAATGGAACTGGAACTTTAAAATTAAACTGGTTACATTTATAACATACCCCAAACAAATTATATTTTTAAAAAAACACTACCAAAACATATCTCTGTCACCTCGGGGGTCGCCCAAGGTTCACATTTAGGCCCACTTCTTTTTATTTTGTACATAAACGACATTTCCTACATAGGGATATAATGGACCCTGTGCGTATAATGGACCCCCTGGCATATTATTGTTATTATTTCGTTATTATCGAATTTCACCTTAGCAATTTCAGTTAAAATACATAGTATCAACACTAAATCAAAGGTTAGAATATGATTCTTCTCAATTGATACACATAAACATCATTATTAATTATTTTTACCTGATCACTGCATGGTACAGTGATTTGTAAGTGTTTTCGTTACAGGG
Source organism: Aedes koreicus (assembly GCA_024533555.2). Taxonomy (NCBI): domain Eukaryota; kingdom Metazoa; phylum Arthropoda; class Insecta; order Diptera; family Culicidae; genus Aedes; species Aedes koreicus. The sequence continues at coordinate 50,812 of JAHHFK020000314.1, read as the reverse complement.
GGAGAAAAAAGCAGTTGATCATATAAATAAATTATAGATTATAAAAATGCATCTTCAACACGTTAATACCTAGTACTTATATCAAATTTTACTATGCAGATATAAAAACAACGAAAAATTTGAAAAATTGTTAAAATTTTGAGGGTCCATTATAGGACTAATTGGAAGTGCTTTGTTGCCTATTTGGCCACCCTTCATTTCAGTTTGTAAACAAACCGAACTTACTGTTTGCACACCGTCCAAAGTGAAAATTGTTGATTAGGAAAAACTAATAAATGTAAGCATACATACACGGAATCTAAAGTGTCGGACATATAGATATTTTCATTACTCTTCTATCAGGTCACAGTGGTCAAAAAGTCGATTTTAACGCTCTAAACTGATAGCTCCTTAAATAGTGGAGCTAGAGCGATGGCGTCTTTGGCAAAGTTGATGGATATGACAAGTGTCAAGTGTTGTATTTTGACGGCGACTTTTGTGATCAATCCCCCTAAAAGTGAGATAATTTTTTTTTTTTTTTTGATTTTGAGATAGAGAGTTGATGTCTTTAGCAAAGTTGTAGAAAAAGTCAATACAAAAAACTTTGCTCAAGACATATAAATCGTATGTTTTACCCAATTCGAGAGCGTTTTCTACGAACTAACCTCCATAAACACATTTTTCACCGAAACTTTTTTTTTCTCAATTTTAAGGACAAAATAATGTTCTATAAAGTTATTTGCAATATCAAAATACAAAACTTTCTTGAATATACTATACCTGAATTATTTCTGTGAGATGAGTTATTGAAGTTATGTTACTATATTTAAACCGATAATGATTTCAATGATTATTAAATATTCATATTTTCAATGCCGTTTTAATTTTCATTTCAACCGCTTCTTTTGCTAGCAGCTGCTTATCATCTCTAGACAATGGTTTCTCATGCTGTTTAGGCCAACGACGAATACTTGTAATCAATGGATCTGATGATAATAGATGCCAGTTCAGAAGATCGCGATTTGTAGGTTTCTTGAAGGCTTGCGGGTATTAAACTCTCGATGTCTGTTGAAAAAATAAAGTTTAATAATTTTTTTCGTTGGTATCAGTATAAAATTTATATATCCTCCAATCCTCTTGCCTCTTGAATTTCTTCAGATAGCTGACCAATTTGAACAAGGAAATGATTAATCATGGTCGATCCATGTTTGAATACTTTATAAACGATATTCGGTATACCAAGGGTATAAACTGACCAGCAAACTCAAGTTCTGGCAATAATAAAAAAAAAAAGAATTTAAATGGACGCGTATAATTTCCAACCAATTGTTAGTCAAAGCAAGTGTTAACAAAGAAATTGTTTGCAATGTTTCATACAACAGACCAGATTCAGTCGACATCAGGCCTAAATTTATATCAAATATTCCATGAGCCAAAGCAAAATGTAGCATTCTGCATAGCAAATGTGCATAAGATATCGCAGAAAATTACACGTTTCTTTCAAACTGTTCAGGCTAACAAAAAAAACTTGCGTGTTATGTTGCCATCACTGAATGTACCAGCTCTTGAAGTTGAATTTTTATCTCACTTTTAGGAGGATTGATCACAAAAGTCATGCCGTCAAAATACGACACTTGTCATATCCATCAACTTTGCCAAAGACGCCATCGCTCTAGCTCCACTGTTTAAGGAGCTATCAGTTTAGAGCGTTAAAATCGACTTTTTGACCACTGTGCAGTGTACGGGAACGAATATATTTTGAACATGTATGTATTTTGGTCACTTGGCTGTAAAATACATTAAACAGGGTGTTCGGTTCCTTAATGCAAATATGTTCATATGCTGTATCATAAATCACACTAAATCACTCCGGACTCACGAAATGTTCCCGCACAAACATCTGATAGGAATTTTGCTGACACCAGATGAGGGAAACTAATCATGTAGTTTGTTCTCAGTCATATTTATGGTTTACCCCACCATAAACTATGGCCATTTTCACCAAACATTCAGGTTATTTCAACTTAAGATTACAGTTTGAATCAGCAAAACAGAAATGTGTCTAGCAATTTAATTTTTGGTTAAAACAAACATTTTTAAGGTTGAAAATAAGCATACTTGTAGTTCCAATCAACTAACATTAAATTTAAAACAATGTTATTATCTGAGTAGAAATCACTTGAAAAAGCGGTTTACTTCAACTGCAATCACGAGTTTGAAGCAAACAAATATCAACTTCAACTCAAGCAGAGCCAGAGTTTACATTTCAACCATAGTGTTGGTTATTTCAAACAAGACTCATTTTTCTCACTGATGGAAGGTGGCCATAATATATACATGTCCAAAATATATGCGCTACCCTATTTGTCTACAAGATAACAAATTGGTTTAGCAGCGTCAGATCAATCATTTTAATCTAATTAGTTGATATGCGTATTATGGACCCGGGTCTATAATGCGCATTATAGACCCGGGTCTAAAATAAGAAAATGGGTCCAAAAAACGCGCACTATGACCAGTCCGAATTATCGATGTCTACCAGGAAAACCTGGACTAAAAACTAGTGTTTACCATAATTCTGTGTAAATCATTAGTTATTTTCATCAAATGTTGGAGTGTTGCACAAAAAGTAATTAAAATTCTTGTGGAATTCATCAAAATTGTTCAAAGCTTCTACTAAGGGGTCCATTACTAGCATATCAACCCTAACAAAAACCAAATGAATTTACACAAATCATACAAAAAAAAAAACAACAAAAGAATATTAAGCAGTTAAAAAAAAAAAAAACCCACGTACATATTTATATTAAACCAAACTAAAAAAAGACAAAAACAAAAAGTACATAAACTTTATCCACGTCCAATGTACCACACACACACAAAATTCACAAAAAAAATTTTTTTTCCATTGATCACAAATTTCAAGGATTTAAAAAAAAACAATAAAACTTCATTTACATTTTTTCCGTTTTTTTATTAAAACCACCAACCCCCCCCCTGACCCTACCCCCGCCAAGTCCTCCCCACCCGGTAACCACCCGTTTTTGCATGTAAACCCAAACTTTCTTCAGTTCCTCGACTGTCTTCACTACCTTAGGTCGTTTAAGAAGGTGCTGCTTCATAATCGCCCAGTACTTCTCGATGGGGCGGATTGAACATTTCGGCACGAAATTGACCTTATTGTCCGCATACCACTTCAGCACGTCCTTGGAGTAGTGGCATGAGCCCAACCCGCCCAGAGGGTGGGGCGCATGGCCTCCTCAGGAGGAGGCGCCGCCTCCAGAGGCCCCCCTTCTGTACACCTGTCCGTTCATCGTGTCCTGGGTCACGAAAGGTGCACTCCGCTTCCCGCACGTGCAGATGGCTTGCCAAACCAGGAATTTCTTCGCAAACTTGGACATCTTCTGAGTGCGGACATGCTCCGGAACGCTGAACTTATCCTTGGCCGTGAAAAACAGGTTGCCGGGGATCTGTTTGAAGTCGGCCTTCACATATGTTTCGTCGTCCATGATGCAGCATTCAACTTTCGTCAGCATGTTGAGGTACAACTTCCTGGCACGGGTTTTTGGCGGACTTGTTCTGCTTCTCGTCGCGATTAGGGGCCTTTTGTACCTTGAACGTTCGAGGGGCAGCCTTAGTTTTGGCCTTCTGGACAAAACTTCGGCTTAGGTGCAGCTTCTTAGCCACATCCCGAAAGGAGGCGTTCGGATTTCGGTTGAAGGCCCCAACTACGCGGTTGTGATTTTTGGTGTTGTACGGAATACTTTTTCCTTCACTTCTGGGCTTCCGATCGGTGGTCAACCGTTCCTCGAACCGCTTAATCACTCGCGACACCGTGGAATTCGCGATTCCCAACGTTTTAGCGATGGAACGATGCGAGAGATCCTTGTTCTCGTGATGAATGCGCAAGATTTTATCACGCACGAGCTGTTCTTTCGACTCCATTTCCGCGAGTTTTAATCACAGGACTTTAAAACTTGCAGGATGTAAATAATGCACTATGAACTAAATCCACCCAAATTTTCATTAAATTCTACCCAACGGTTAAAAAGTTAGAGCAATTTCATAGTGTGGCAATTTCATCGTGGACACCCTTTAGGCATTACCCTAGACTCTAAACTCACTTTTGTAGAACATTACAACACTATTATAAGTAAAGCAAATAGCATGCTGGGCTTCATTAAGAGCTTCAGTCACAATTTTCAAGATCCATATACTATTAAAATATTACACATTACATATGTCAGGCCAATTCTGGAATACTGCAACCTAGTATGGAACATACACGACGAACGCATATAATCCGTCCAAAAGCAATTTCTTTTATATGCCCTAAGGAAATTGAATTGGACTGTATTTCCACTGCCATCTTATGAAGCACGCTGCATGCTTATCAATTTACAGACACTTAAAGAACGTCGCGAATCTGCAATGCTTTTCTACGTCAATGACATTATTTCACAACGCATAAAATCAGAAGAACTACTCTCGCAATTAAACTTTTATAGTCCCAGTCGGCATCTTAGAACACGGAAATTATTCTTAGAAAAGTCATACAGAACTAATTATGCAAAAAATGGCCCCATTAATCGAATGATGCGCCAGTATAACTTACATTGCGAAATCATCGGCATCATTATGTCTAAAGAACAAGTAAAATTTCGTCTAAAAGACAACAGAAATAATGTATAGTATTTAAGTAGAACACTGTAACCATTGTATGAAGTCTACATTGCTTGACGAAACAAATAAATAAATAAATAAATAAATAAATAAATAAATAAATAAATAAATAAATAAATATTGGAAGCATGACAATTCTCCCCTCTTCTGGCCGGATCTGCCAAGCAACACACAAGTTGAAAATACTTTTATATTACTAAATTTGGTTATAAAGAAGCTTACTCAGCATAAAAGCATAGGTTAGTCCGGTGGACTCCACACATTATGCAAGATCAACTGCTATGCAATAGTGGTTTTCTGATAACAATGTTGATTTCTTTGAAAAAGATATCAACCCACCAAACTATCCGCAACTGCGGCTGATCAAACGCTACTGGGCAATCGTCAAGCGGAACCTCAGAAAGGCAGGTGCCCTGGCCCACAACATGCTAGACATCAAGAAAAACTGGTCAGCAGCGCCCAGGAAGTGTACAAAAACCACTGTGTAGAACTTGATAGACGTACACACAAAAAATGAATATTGTTTTATTAAAAGTTTTGCACTTTACTTCTGAAAAGTGTTTGTTTTTCATTAAATTAAAAGTACAATCATCTACTACGAAAGTTATGCGTTTGTTTTGAAAGTATATTTTTTCGGTTCAGTGTGTAAATTTAAAACATGTATGCTCTCGCGGGTCAAATTTTTCACCTTGTCGACGGTGAGAGGGCTTATCTCATGCTATAAATATGCATGTGAGACCAAGAATTTGACCAGTAGTGAAAGTATCACATATTCTGCACATTTATTTCACTGTCACGTCGTAGAGCGTTTATATAAAGGCACTAACATCAGGTGTGATACTGGCGGGCTATGCCGCAATTCACTCTTAGACTTCTTATTTTCAATCAAAGGGAAACGACTAAAAGTACACTTTTCATTTTCGTGGCAACTTATGTTGTTGTTTATCCATTTGTTTAATGGTTTGCGCATGGTATAATAAGTGAAAATAATTGCAAAGAGTGAATGTTTTGATCAAGGTAAGCAACATAGCCACAGAAAATTGTTACTTTAGACTGACGATGACAAGCATTTATATTAGAGATAGGATGCTGGGGGCCCGCTTAGGAAGCACGAGTAGTAGATTAAACCTTTCCAAGTATGATTTAGAAGGAGATTCTACATCATAATGGTTACTCCACTTACCGAGAATACAGATATAACAATTATAGTATGCTTTCCAAGTACAGCAACTGTTCGCTAACTGGGCTAAGTGTACAGCCCAGTTTGCGGATTCTGCTCGGTAACTGGGCTGACATTTCAAATGTTAATAAATTTCGAGGGGGCTTTGATCAGATTTCGGTTGGAATATTTCATTGCACAATACATAAATTCAATAATGTATGTATGCTTTATACGTTATTGCGATGTAGCTTATTGTGCACCCGATTGTGCAAAATATTTGACTCAGTTTGTAAGGAATTACGACTCAATTTCGTGCAATTAAACAATTTTACACTCCTCCACGAACATTATATGCCTTTTACATGCCCCTTGCCGAACTTGACAACCAAATGTCAAATGCTGATTTTTTAAGTTTATTTGCTTTTTAACTGGGCTATAGCCCAGTTAACGAACGCCCAGATAAACAGCACCCAGTTAGCGAACAGTTGCTGTAGTTTATTTCAGCAACAGTGCTCAGTGAGGGTTTAGTATTTGACTTACCTTAGAAGGGGGTGGGGGAGATGTTTTAATCACGGTAGTTCCATTTCAATTCCGGTTTCGGTTCTATTTTGGTTCCGTTTCGAATCCGTTTTGCATCCATTTCAATTCCATTTCGATTTCGGTTCGGTTCCATTCCAAATTAAATAGCTCGGGGCTGTTAAAAGCAAATTATCTATATTCCTAAATAAACTTTCATCTAGAGAATGTCGTGCAATTAAAATAAAAGTATGTTGTTTAGATTGAAATAAAAAATGGTTTTAACATAAAAAACATATTTTTAGAAGAACTGTATTTTCAAAAAGCTGTAGTCTATGTTGACAACTAGTTGTACTGAAGTCATCCCCAAGAAGTATTGCAACAAGAGTATGCATAATATTTATTATTCATACAGCGAATGATATTTCTAGACAGGCAATAAACATGTGATTGCTGAAGACCAGAGGTAGAAGTTCATAAACTCTACATAATCGATCAGAATACTTTTGAGGTCTTGCACGCTCATCGGTTCTTGCAAAAATAATAGGCCATGTCACTGATAATAATCCCCCCCCCCCCCCCTTTTTTTTATTGCAGCGCTGCCACAAGCGACGACGAGCGGCAGCAGATGCCAGAGGATGCATTTGGGTGACATAGTGAAAGTGTTCCGACATAGATCTCCGGTCTTTTTGATAGTTATAAAATTTCAGCTGAAAATAAAACCCTTTCTTTTGTAAAACTCTTTTCTATTCAATCCAAACAGTATACATTTATTTTGATTGCACGATACTTTCTACTTGGAAATACATTTTGAAATTAAAAAAAAATGCTTTCACTTTCAAAGATGCAACGGTTTCCATTTGACAGTTCTACAATTCTTCTAAAAGATTTTTTTTATGTTAAAACCATTTTTTGATTTCAAACTAAACAGCATACTTTTATTTTAATTGCACGACATTCTCTAGATGAAAGCTAATTTAGGAATATAAATATTTCACCTTTTAATTTACTGAGCTGCAAATTTTAAATAGCTGGTTTGAAGGTTTTTGTTTTGAAAGCCAACCGCTTTCTACGAAAAAGAACCAACGCAACTTTTCAATTTTGGCAATGTTTTTTTTTAAATTTATTTAAGCATTATTCTTTATAAAATAATATATAAAGGCTTAAGAACGATAATAGTACCGAAATCAGCTATCTGATTAATTTGTTAGTTTAATTGATATTTTAACATGTTGAGCTCTAATAAAATGCATTGCTTGGAAAATTTGCGGAATGTCCTATGTTTTATTTAAATTTTTGATTGTTTATGTAACCACTTTTCTATACACTCTTTATTTTACAATCAGGTCTTTCATAGCACTTATCTATTGAATTATCAAGACTTCATATATGATTCTGACGAATTTGAAAACGAAAAGATTGTGACATTTGTTCATCTTAAACAAAACTCTTAAGGAATGCGGTAACATTTTTACATTCAATAATCCATAACTGCAGTTTTTCATAAAAATATTTTTCCTGAGTAACTGAATTATTTGGAAACAATCAGACAGCTATTAATGGAATGCATTTGAAATACAAAAAAATTGAAACAATTGAAAAAAAAAACTGATGACTTCTCTTTAGGTTTGTTGAAGGGTCAATGGAGCTTGAAAACAAGGCCATGAAACATCTGAGAAGTTTAATAGCTTTCAGAGGTACTTTCTAGTCTTTGTAATAATATGACAGTATAAATCTGTAACTAACCCGTTACGTAAACTAGGTTAGTCAAAAAGTTTGAAAACGGAAATGAAAATACTTTTTTTTGGGGAAATCACTTTTATTGCTCAGTATAGTCTTCCATAAGATGAATACGCTTGGTCCAACGACCTTCCAACTTCGTTGTCCCATCACGGAAGTGACTTTCTGGAAGGCCTGCAAAATACTTCTCTACGACGGCTATAACCTCTTCGTTTGATGAAAAATGAAAATAATTTTTTGAGGTGTGAGAGTAGCCAGAAGTCAGAGGGAGCTAAATCTGTCGAATAGGGTGGATGCTGCACCAATTCGTACCCCAGTTCAATGATTTTCGCGACATTTTTTTGAACTGTGTGAGCAGGTGCGTTGTCTTGATGAAGAATGTTTTTTTTTCTTGTGAAAACCGGGTCTTTTTCACAATTTTTTTCATCCAACTGGTCCAAGAGGTCACAATAATAATCAGCGTTGATTGTCCTACCAGTTTGGAGATAATCTATCAATAAAATTGCTTTTGCATCCCAAAACACTGACGCTAGAGGTTGAAATCTTTGCTATATTTTACTATGATATAACCGTTATAGATATCTATTTCATAGTTCTATGAGATTCGAGAAACGGTTTTGCAAAGATATTAGCCATGAAGTAATAGAAGCTTAGTAGTAGAAATCTTTGTCGCGGCGCTATCACTTAACTTTTTGCGGTGTACACACGATTGATTTTCTTTGTGGTCGCAAATTTTCAGTTGCGAGCCTTTAAAAAATAAATTTGGTAAGTACTCATGGGCACATTCGGCAGCTATGGACAATGAATGAAACATTGCTGCAGTTACTGCGTAGATCATATTGAAAAGGCGGATAAAACGAAAAACTCGCAAAGTCTGAACAAAATCGTGGATTGCTCGTCTTGAATGCTAGGTAATTTAAGTTGATCTGCTGCAGGAGCTGGGTTATGAAGATTCGGATCACTAGTTGAGGGAAATTCTTCAGAGAAGCTCAGAGAAGTTCTGCAGAGAAATTAATGGAAGTTCTTTAGAGAAATTCGGGGAGGTTCATTAAAGAAGTTCAGGGAAATTCTTCGGAGAAGTATAGGGAAGTTCTCCAGGAGTTCAGGGAAGTTGTTCAGAAAACTTCAGATAATTCTTTAGAGAAGTTTGGGAAATTTCTTCAGAGAATTTCAGGGAAGCTCTTCAGAGAAATTCCAGGGAAGTTCTTCAGAGGAATTTCAGGAAGTTCTTGAGAGAAATTCAGAGAAGTTCTTAAGAGAACTTCAGGGAAGTTCTCCAGAGAACTTCAGATAATTTTTCAGAGAAGTTCAGGGAAATCCTTCAGAGAAGTTTAGGAAAGTAATTTCAGGTAAGTTCTTCAGAGGAATTTCAGGGAAGTTTTTCAGAGAAACTACAGAGAAGTTCTTCAGAGGAACTTCAGAGAAGTTCTTTACAAAAATTCAGGGAAGTTCTTCACAGAAATGCAGGGTAGTTCTTTATAGAAGTTCAAGGAGGTTCTTCAGAGAATTTCGGGGATATTTTTCAGAGAACTTCGGAGAAGTTCTTCAAAAAACTTCGGTGAAGTTCTGCAGAGAACTTTGGGGAAGTTCTTCAGAGAACATCAGATAATTCTTCAGAGAAGTTCGGGAAAATTATTCAGGGAATTTCAGGAAAGTCATTTCAGGGAAGTTCTTCAGAGGAATTTCAGGGAAGTTCTTCACCCCCACCACCCCACCTTTTCTCCCCAAAATAATGCACTACCACCACCTCTCCACCCCGTTAATCTAAACGCCCCTCTCTCTACCCTCCCCCCCCCCCTACTCCCCCTTTCTCCCCACCCCCCCCCCCCCCCCTTACTCCCCCTTTTCCCCCTTCCTTCCAACCAAACACCACTAATTCTCCCCCTTCTAACCCCCCCCCCTTTTCACCCCCCCTCCTTTGATATCACCCCACTCGGCCCACCGTTCCCCATCTCATCAATCCCATTTTTTTAAAACCCCCCCCCAACCCAAAAAATCCAACCAACTCAAAACCACTTCCCACCACCAACTTTCCCGGGATTCCTTCTCTACCAACCTTTTTTTACTCCCCTCACTTTAAATTCCTCCCATTTTCCGCCTTTACCCTTAATAACTGTCATTTCACTCGTTTGTGAACTATATTTTACCTAGTTGAGCCTCTAGAGCGACAGCCATTCTATTGATGTTTGTTTTTACTGTCAGCTAATAGGCTGTCAGTTACTTTATCATTGTTATTAGGCTGTCTCTTTGGATAAGTTTTCCCGAGACAACAACCAACTATATGCGCCACCTAGTTGTTGAGAATGCTGATACGAATTTAAATTTATTGCGCATTACATTTAGAAATTGCGTCGTAGAGAACCAACCAGATTTATACTATAGAAATAATCGATAGGCATTGTGATTTGTACCTACTCTCTTTAATCGACCAATCAGTGGAAATTGCGTCGCATAAATTAGGTTGAAACCCATCTCATGCGCGTCGGTTATCTCATCATTGTGGAGTGCTTTGATTCGAGTAGTCGAAAATTGTTGGAGTCAAAAATTGAACTATTTCTGAACTGTGAAATTTAAATATATTAAATTTGAAGTGAGTTTTCGGTCGTTTATATGGTTTTAAGTTTTTAAATGTAAAATTGATTTTCTAGCTGTTGAATTTATCGAGTGTATCCAGTTAGAGAAGGCTAACTTTTGGACTAAATCACCTTTAATTGTGAATTCAGGTAAGCCTAACTATTAACCGACTTAGAGCGAAATGTAGTTAAATCATCCGCGTTGTGTAGGACAGTGAAGCCCAAACAACGTGGGCGGTTAGTCTGGTGCCAATCCAGAAAACATTCGGAGACCGGGAACCTGGTCGTAGCTCGATCTGGGGAGTTCCCACTACGCATCAAGGACACCAACCAATTTTTTCTAACGTCACCGACGTAGTCCTGAGATCGTGGTCGCACCTTGTGAACGTGGAATCGCCAGTCAATAAGTCGCGTGGCGTAGCCGAGACACAACGAACGGCGTCACTCCACATTTCCAGGGGACGTCTATACCCCGAAATAAACGCCAGCGCGCGAGTTACGAGTGTCGTTCCGATACGATCATTAATAGTAGTCGACTAGTGGTGAGTCAAGGTCTCTTGGTGAACTTTTTCATCTGCTTCGGTGGACATCCGACGCGGGATTGCTACGGCGAAAAAACCCTCAATAAGGTTAGATCTGTCCGTTTATGCTCTCAAGCGCTACAATTAGAACCTAGGATTATGATAAGTGAATACGTGACGTCACCAGTTAGCGAATAGCAGGTTTTCCTGAATTTAATAAATCTTTTTCATTTGAGGAGTTTAGCGTTACCTCGATAAATTCGATCGTTTCTTTTTCTCTCGATCGTTCAATGATTGTTACAAATAAATGCCTTCAAATTTAGTAACAAGCCTTCACAATTTACGTCACGCAATAAAGTTTGTTTGAATTTTAGATTGGTTTATACTTATTTCGAGCGGGACATTTCCCGATAATGGTTGATTACTTAGGGCTATTAAAGAAATTTAGTTTGAAATTCCGTTTGGACGTTGTTAAGTACATAAACTGGTTGGTTGCCTATAATCGCTTGTGTGTGTTAGAGTGCGACTTCGGTTCTGATTAACATTGACCTGCCTTGATTTAGGTAGTCTCTTCCGGGTAAAATTTAGCAGAGCTAACGGTCCTCCTTTATCGGAGGTGGCGCTTAAGCCGTCAGCTTAAGGTTGCAGGACAGAACGTTACACTAGTGGTTTTAATTTTAATTTAATTTTCCATGCAAAACAAAATTTACACAAAAAAAAATCAGGGAGGGGACCCGTTCCCCCCACACCCCCCTCCCCACCGGTCCCCCCCCCACATAATTTTTTAAAAAGGTAAGTTTCCCCATATAAAATACTATGGAAAATTAAAACTGCGAGCGCAAAATTATAGTTTCACCGATCGAGTTGAAATTTTGCACAGTTATTATAGGAACCAAAAGGCTCCCAAAAATCTGGCTAGTGTACACACGACAACGGGAACGCTTCTATATGATAGCGTAAAACTATCGCTTGCAAGTCAAAACTATGAGCTATCACTACATAGTTAAGGTGTTCTATGAACCATTACATAGTTTTCTAGCTTATAGCTCACTATATACTAGAAATAGCCGCCGTGTGGCAGTACCTTAACACCTTCTTGGCCGATTACTGCACACGAACTCGCTTCGGAGCCGAAGTGCCTGGTTCACACCACTCATTAGCCTTTTGTTTTGATTCAGCATCGTGGTGGTAGACCGAAGTCTCATCCATAGTGATGAATCGACGCAGAAAATCCGTATTATCCTTTCGAAATTGCTCCAAATGTTGCTCAGAAAGTCGCATTCGAACGCGTTTTCAACAATTGTTAGCAAATGCGGCACCCATTGTGCACACAGTTTTTTGAAACCCAAAACTTCAGCCAAAATATGCCATATTGTTCCATGGGAGATACCTATGGTATCAGCTATCACATCCACAGTCGATCGATGATCTTCCAAAACCATAGCTTGTATTTTTGCTATGATTCCTGGTGTTGGAGCACATTTTGGACGTCTTGAGCGTGGATTATTTACATCTGCCAAGTTTCATAGTTATACATTCAGTAGTTCCAGTCATGTCGTCGAAACAAGAAATTGTCCGTGAGAAAATTTTGTGCACTCACAATCAAAATCCAGGGGCGTCCCACCGGTGGGTTGCTAAAAGGCTTGGAATTGCAAATACAACTGTGTCTCGTGTAATAAGAACCTTCAAGGAGCGTCTGAGTGTCCAAAGGAAGGAAGGGAGTGGTCGTAAAAGTGGTCCAATGGACAGTAAAATGGCCAGGAAAGTCGTACAACAATTCAAGAACCGTCCAAACATGTCAATTCGAGATGTCGCTAAAAAGTCTAAGGTGTCAGTCGGTTTTGTGCAGAAAACCATGAAGCGTGCTGGGTTACATGTTTACAAAGTGCAAAAAGCCCCAAACCGGAATGAAAAACAAAACATCACTGCGAAAACCTGCGCCCGGAAACTTTACACGAAGCTGCTCACCAAATCCGGTTGCATCATGATGGATGACGAAACATACGTCAAGGCCGACTTCGGTCAACTTCCTGGCAAGAATATTTCGTTGCCAAGTCGAAGTTCGATGTTCCGGAGGATGTTCGAAAGAAGAAACTATCGAAATTTGCAAAGAAGTTTCTAATCTGGCAGGCGCTTTGCGGATGTGGTGAAATAAGTGCTCCCTTCATCACTTCCGGAACAATAAACGGTGCGATTTACACGGAAGCGTCTCTTGCCATTCATTAAGAAGCGCAAAGGATCAACTCTGTTTTGGCCTGATCTAGCATCCTGCCACTACGCTCGAAACGTATTGGAGTGGTACCGAGCCAACGGAGTCAATTTTGTGGCAAAGGATATGAACCCACCAAATTCACCGGAACTTCATCCGATTGAAAAATTCTGGGCAATTATGAAAACGGAACATCGCAAACATCCCAAAACTATAAAAACAGAGCTAGAATTGAAGAAAATTTGGGTAAAAACAACAAAAACACTGGGAAAATCGGTTGTACAAAATTTGATGGGTGGAGTGAAAAGGAAGGTGCGGGCATTCGGGATGGGAGACGAAATTGAATAAAACAAATGTTGTAAATCAAAACTCATTAGTAGTTCTTCATTCCCTGAAAATTTCAAAAAAATCCGATTATCAGTTTAATTTTGATGAGTATATATGTGTGTGCCATTTTTATCGAATACACCCTTTATATGCAGCATACACAATATTCGCGGAAGTTTTTTTTTTGTATCTTTATTAGAGTGGCTTTCAGTCTCCTGGGCTGGTTCGCCACTCGCGGCGGAAGTTGTCGTGTTTTGTCGTTAATTTGATTCGAGAGAAACATCTTCCGTGTTGTACTTAGTGCAGTGGTTATCACAACGATAGTATTTTTTCATTCTTTATCAGCCAGGTATTACATGTTTTATCTAAATTATTGACACTAGTAGTTTGGTAGAAAACACATTGTTAAGAAATATAATCCTTTGTGAACCGAGCTTAAAATGTTAAAGCGTCACTAGCGCCACACCAAAAGTGGCAGGCTTCAAGAACTAACGCTTTCTTCAGTCCTCTGGTAGTTTGTATGCACATCTGGCATCCCTGTAACGATTTTGAATGTTGACATTGGCATCAACACAGGTTACAATGGACATCCATCGACGAATGAACAAAAGCAATTAAGGCTCGAACGCAGTGATAACGGAAGCGGAAGGGCAACGTCAGCGGAAGAGCCCAAACTGACTAAACCTGCTTGTTGGATAGAAAACTGATTAGATCCAATTTGATTCCAAGTGGACATATCGACGTCATTTGCGACAACTGTCAAACTTGCCGTTTCCGTCCACATTGCGCTTGGGCCTTTAATGCATTTGCAATTCAGCGGTTGCAGTGGCCAAAACAATGGTGTGCTTATCCTACCAGCCCAAGAGGCATACAGCATAAACAAAGAGAATGGTGTGATTTCAAAATTCAATCCCATTTAGGTTGCCTTCAATTTCAAGGGGAGTTTTTCATTCGGGTTTCGCACTTTAAATTGGGTTGATAATCGACACAATCCATGCTGTTGTTTAACGAAACTAAATCGTAAAATTCATTCCCCCGCCCCTGAGTCGTTGAATCAATGTCAATTATTAGTGCAGTCTGTGTGAAGAAATGCCACCGCCCCAGTCATAATTTGGCTATTAAATCTCCTGTTTGTTTCCATTTATTTTAAGATAAACTAACAACCTATGTGTACAATCTTCTTCTTTGAATTCAATTTGAGGGGATAAACCTTCCTCCAACAAGATCTGTACTGAAAGCAATTGATATTGTCATGAAATTTATAATTCTACTAGAGAACAACAATTCTTATCTCAAGCTTCATTTTGCCAAAGTCCACCAACTAAATAAGGATTCAACGAACAAGGTATTGCGCGCCAAAGCTTCCACAGCGGATCCTGACTGGTGTCAATTTATTTTCTTCAACCGTGTGTAACAGCCACTTACCACTCTCTTCCTTCCTTCCACCATACTGCCAACACACACTTGAACCCCCACACACACACACATTCCCATTGCTCGAACGAACCCACACACATATCCCCCCTTCCAATTACCACCGCCCTCATCGACATCGGTGTAGTTATCGGTCAGCAAGAGCAAGCAGCAGCAGCATTCAACTTCTGCTTCTTCTTCGGCTCGTCTTCGTTCGTGCCATTTGCGGACGAGCGTCGCGAGAACAAAAGAAAAACAATAATGACTCACTTTTTCAAACTTTACCCGCGTGTGTGAAAGCGATCGCAAACCGAAACTATTTACCTAAAACGTCCGTCGCTGGCTTATCTCAAACTCTGTGGCCGACGATAACGAAGGATTTTTTCTATCCTTACCTCTGTGGATGTTGTTGTGGTTTTATTTTTGCGAGCACTCTTTTATTGTTTTTATCTACCGTCACTTTCGGTCGCACTTGTAATTAGTCGACCTTTCAGAACGAATTCGAACACGTAAGACGATTCGAAAATAACACACGCATGTCCTTACGCTTCCGAGTCAGGCCTGTTTCTGAACTGGCCGGTTCCTGGAGGGTTTGCTAAACTTGTGTCGTCGTGTTCAACCCCCGCGCCATCGACAGGAGTTAACTACTTGCTCGTACGATGGAGCAGCTCCTCCGGTTATAGGTATTGTTAAGAAGGGGGACGAAGAAACGATATAGCCTCTGCATAGTCCTAGCCAGCCATCACACTGGTCGGTCCGAAAACTGTGGAACATCCCGCTGCCCGTTCTATCGCTTCCGCTGCCCGGTAGGGGGATCTGCCAGTGGTGGCCACTCACTGTCCATCCACCATGCAGCTTGGCATAATATACTGCAAGAACTCTGCTGCACAGCATGGCGGGATGGAATCCGTTTTCTTCCCGTGCCAAGTGGATAGCGAACGGACACGGCACAAATCGCGCTTCTTCGTTCAGATTAATCCTATGGCTGTGCTTATACACACATAGCAAAACGTGTGTCGTCAGCGAAGTCATTCGCCGCGTCGCGAAGGACCTTTTGCAATTTGGTGTTCGTCCGGGATGTGTGTGCCATTCTCGCTCTACATGTGCACATCCGCATATCCGCGGGTGTTGTCTTCTTCTAATGGGGACAGAGCGGACGGAACGGAAATACGGCGAGTCCACCTTGGCTTGGGGATGTCAATGTGGGTCGAGGGAATGACTCGATCGCGGAAACGTCGCATTTGACGTGCGAATTTGCATCTAATCTTGTGTCTGGGCGATTGGTTTCGAAACGGTTGTGTTCGTTTCGGGCGAGGATTGATCCAATTATAAGCTGAGGTATTCGAGGTTATTATGAAGGTCTTAAGAACGCTAGGGTGTGTCGGTTTTCGTGATTGCCTGATTTGGTGTGCACTGGATAGTGAATTTTAACTGACACGTAAAATTTCCCCTTGTTCAATTGTAAGCTAAAGCAAGCGTAAACTTCGAAATTGCAATCTTTCATACAACATACCTAATTTAGACGATATTAGGCCTAAATTTGAATGAATCTAGCACTTCCTATACACTACCAGTCAAAAGTATCGACTTACTTCAAAAAGTATTGCAACACACACTTGAATATTGCATCACCCCCAAAAAGTACCGACTGACCTAAAACGAAATAAATTCATAAAATCTCGGGTACTTTTTCAAACAGACGTAAGTCATTTTGTAAACAAAGAGGGGAAGTAAGATTCAAACGTAAATTTCTCGAAATGCTCAGTACCCTCACATAAAGTAGCATCACAATCATGTAAAGCAATGTTATTCCTTGTGTTGGTGGCCCAAGTTTGCATGAAAGTGCTAAGGGTTTCGAGAAATTTACGTTTGAATCTTACTTCCCCTCTTTGTTTACAAAATGACATACGTCTGTTTGAAAAAGTACCCGAGAAACGAGTTTCGATCAAAATTTGGTCGACTCAAACTTGACGCATTTCCTGTCATTGTGCATTAAAAAAATTTGCACACCCTTCATTTTGAAGATGTGTGCGTGCTGCATCATGCCTCTATTTTGATTTTGAGATTAGCAATGACGTCTATATAGACGTCATTGTGAGATTTGCACTTCAGTTCTAGACAAAATAGTCAAGAGGTCGAAAGTAACTTTTGTAAACAAAGACTTCTAGCGTATTTTTCTGCGTTCTGTTGGGTCCCATAAACAAAATGGCACAAGAAACAGATACAGGGAGTTATTACCTTCCCGTCGGTAGTGGATGCAAATGTTAACAACCTGGCATTTTCAGGAAATTTACGTTTTAAGTCATTGTTTACAATTGTTACTT
The DNA here is from genome assembly GCA_024533555.2 of Aedes koreicus. Classification (NCBI taxonomy): domain Eukaryota; kingdom Metazoa; phylum Arthropoda; class Insecta; order Diptera; family Culicidae; genus Aedes; species Aedes koreicus. Next base: position 33,365 of record JAHHFK020000314.1, on the reverse strand, counting down.
TCGACCTTTTGACGATTTTGTCCAGAGTTATCAAAATGTCGTCGAAGGAAGAGAAGCAACGCATCAAAATTTTGCACGTGCATGGCGTAAATCAAAACTACTCTCACGCAAAGTTGGCGAAATTGTTGAATGTGGCTAAATCAACTGTTACCAACGTATTAAAAGTGTTCGGTGAGAGTTTGTCGACAGCCAGGAAAGCTGGATCGGGGATAAACGAAAGCCGGAAGCCACAGCGACGACAAAAAGAGTTGCCCGCTGTTTCGAGCCGAACTCCAACCTCTCCGTCCGAGATGTTGCAAAGAAGCTGAGAGTGGCGCCTTCAACCGTGGATAGAGCTAAAAACGAGCTGGACTGTCGACTTACAGGATAGTGGTGACTCCAAATCGCGACGATAAACGAAACACGTCGGCCAAAGCACGATGGCGAAAGTTGAACACGACGATGCTGACGAAGTTTGATTGCGTGGTACAGGACGATGAAACTTACGTCAAGGCAGACTTTAAACAGCTTCCTGGACAGGAATTTTATACGGCCACCGGGCGGGGAAAGGTGACAGATATTTTCAAGCACATTAAACTGTCAAAGTTCGCGAAGAAATATCTGGTGTGGCAGGCCATCTGTACCTGTGGCTTGAAGAGCAACGTTTACATTGCGATCGGAACCGTCAACCAGGAAATTTATCTAAGCGAGTGCCTACAAAAACGTCTACTGCCTTTCCTGAAGCGACACAATTGTTCCGTTCTATTTTGGCCGGATTTGGCATCTTGCCATTACGGAAAAAAGGCCATGGAGTGGTATGCTGCCAACAACGTTCAAGTGGTGCCCAAGGACAAGAACCCTCCCAACATGCCAGAGCTCCGCCCCATCGAATAATATTGGGCCATCGTCAAGCGGAGACTTAAGAAGACTCAAAAAGCTGTTGTGAGCGAGAAACAGTTCAAGGCAAACTGGCGTTCTGCGGTGAATAAAGTGGACAAGGAGACTGTGCAAAATCTTATGGCCGGTGTTAAACGAAAGACCCGGCAATTCGCATTCAGTAAAAAGGAAGCTTAGCTGAAAACCAAACCCTCTTTCAGCTTTTTTTTTTTTTTAATAATCGTTTATTTGTACAGGCTCAATCGAATCAACTTTACAGAGCCAAATTTTCATATTTATATACATCATTTATCTTAAAACTAAAGTTAGGAGGATAGAGCCGATTACTCGCGGCCGTCTCGAGGTTAATAGGAATTACAAATTACGGATGGGAAAGAGGGTGGGAATTTAAAGTATGGTTTACATAACACATTAAATTTAAATTCTAAATTATCTAAAAACTTATAACTATACAATTTATGGTTTACTTTTGACTTGAACATTTTTTGAAAAAGAAAAAAAAACACACATACACAGATAAAAAAAAAAACTTATAGTAAACATACAGGTTAAACTAACTACAATCTAAGGCTAATGTTAGTCAAAAACACATAAATGAGTTTCATGTACTCCAAATCACGTACAGCCAAAATATCTCGAATTGGCACATTGGGTTGTCTACCTCGAGCCCGAAGGGAATCATAAAGCTCCGATCTGACTCCACGATGTTCAGCACAAGACCAAATAACGTGATCTGCGTCCTGATAGCCTTGTCCACACTCGCAGAGATTGCTGTCGCTCAGCCCAACCCGGTATAAATGAGCGTTCAAAGAATAATGATTGGACATGAGGCGAGACATGACACGAATGAAGTCTCGACCCACATCCATCCCCTTAAACCAGGATTTCTTCGACACCTTTGGGATGATAGAATGTTGCCATCGCCCCAAATCTCCTTTACTCCATTTATACTGCCAGCTGACGAGTGACTGTTGACGAAAAATAGGAAAAAAATCGTTGAAGGCGATTTGTCGATCACAAATATCGCCTTCCATAGCGCCCACCTTTGCAAGCGAGTCCGCTTTCTCATTGCCCGGAATTGAACAATGAGATGGGACCCATACAAAGGTGATGATAAAATAACGCGAAGATAAAGCACTTAGAAGCTCCTGTATTTTCATGAGAAAATACGAGGAGTGCTTTACCGGCCTCAATGAGCGAATAGCCTCTATAGAACTGAGACTATCCGTGAAAATGAAGTACTGATCCGGTGTTAATGAGGCAACCATTTCTAGTGTAAAGTGTATTGCCGCTAATTCGGCGACATATACGGAACAAGGAGCTTGAAGTTTACGATTGGCGCTATAAATTTCATTAAATATACCAAAGCCTGCTGACTCCTCTATCAAAGATCCGTCAGTGAAGAACGATTTAGTGGAATTAACTTGGCCAAACTTTGCAGCAAATATTACCGGAGCAATCATAGGACGATGATGCTCTGGGATTCCATGAAGCTCTTGCTTCATGGATAAATCAAAATGAACCGAATTGTCGAAATCGGAGAAGCAAACACGATTGGAAATGTTCGGCGAAGGGCTGACATCCTGTGTTATGTACAAATGGTACAAGGTCATGAAGCGGGTTTGAGTATTCAACTCAAGGAGCTTCTCAAAATTTTCGATCACCTGGGGGTTCATAACTTCACACCTGGTGAGGAGCCGGAGAGATAATTCTGAAAACCGATCCGAGAGTGGCAACATGCCAGCCAGCACTTCAAGACTCATGGTGTGAGTCGAGTGCATGCAACCTAACGCGATACGAAGACACCGATACTGAATACGTTCCAGTTTAATGAAGTGCGACCGAGCCGCTGACTGAAAACAAAAACTACCGTATTCCATAACCGACAAAATCGTTGTCCGGTACAACGTTAGAAGATCTTGTGGATGAGCTCCCCACCAGGTCCCGGTAATTGTGCAGAGAAAATTGACCCTCTGCTGGCACTTTCGCTTCAGATACTCAATATGGGATCTCCAGGTGCACTTAGAATCGAACCAGACCCCAAGATATTTAAATGACATAGAATGAGTTATCGGCTTACCCCAAATTTGAAGCTTCGGTTGTGCTGGGTTATGCTTCCTAGAAAAAACTACCAACTCAGTTTTCTCCGTAGAGAATTCGATACCTAGCTCTAGAGCCCAAGTAGACAAATTGTCTAAGGTATCCTGTAAGGGTCCTTGCAGATCGACCCCATTGGGTCCCGTGACAGACACTACGCCGTCATCTGCAAGTTGTCTCAACGTACAGTTGTCACTTAGACAACCGTCAATGTCTTTGACATAAAAATTATACAAAAGGGGGCTTAAACATGATCCCTGGGGAGACCCATGTAGCTAAATCGTGAAGCTGTAGAGGTTCCATGAGAGAAGCTCATATGTTTCTCTGACAGCAAATTGTACAAAAAATTATTCATTAATGGTGAAAAGCCACAAGCGTGGAGTTTATCTGAAAGAACTTCAACAGATACTGAATCAAAAGCCCCCTTGATATCCAAGAAAACAGAAGCCATTTGCTCTTTTTTAGCAAAAGCTAACTGAATATCTGTGGAAAGCAACGCGAGACAGTCGTTCGTTCCCTTACCCCTACGGAAACCATATTGAGTATCTGAAAGCAGGTTGTTCGTCTCAACCCATTTGTCCAGACGGAAGAGGATCATTTTCTCCAACAACTTTCGAATGCAGGATAACATCGCGATGGGTCGATAGGAGTTGTGGTCGGACGCGGGTTTGCCAGGTTTTTGAATGGCGATAACTCTCACCCGCCTCCAATCATCCGGTACAATGTTGAGCTCCAAAAACTGATTAAACAAGTTCAACATGCGCCTCTTCGCGACGTCTGGAAGGTTCTTAAGCAAGTTGAACTTGATTCTATCAGCTCCTGGAGCCGTATTGCCACACGAAAGGAGCGCGAGAGAGAGTTCTACCATTGAAAAAGGTTGGCTGATCTCATCTATCGGATTCTCGGTTTCGCGAGGAATGATCCGTGCCGGCACAGAATCTGGACAAACTTTTCGCGCGAACTTGAGGATCCATTGATCCGAGTACTCTTCGCTCTCGTTGTTCGTAGTTCGGTTACGCAATCTTCGCGCCGTGTTCCAAAGAGTACTCATCGACGTTTCGCGCGATAGCCCGTCCACGAATCTTCGCCAGTATCCGCGTTTCTTGGCCTTGATGAGGCTCTTAAGTTCACGTTCAAGAGCCGTGTATACTTCGAAGTGCTCAGGTGTTCCACGTCTACGGAAAACTTTAAACGCGTCGGACTTTTTACGGTAAACCTCGGTGCATTGCTGATCCCACCATGGAGAAGGAGGTTTCCTGCGAAATGACGTTCCTGGAACTGGTCGAGTTTGAGCTTGAAGCGCGCTGTCTAAGATCAGGTTGGAGAGGAAGTTATATTCGTCTAGCGGTGAAAGCCTTTCTACCGTCGTTACGGCTTCATCTACTGCTGTCCTGAACTTTGTCCAATCGATGTGACGGGTAAGATCATACGTGACGTTGACAGATTTCGACGGATTGAACCCGGTGGTAACCGAAATTTTTATGGGCAAGTGATCACTACCGTGGGGATCTGGAATCACATTCCATGTGCAATCCAACGATAATGAATTCGAACAAAGTGTGAGGTCTAATCTACTGCCAACTGAGGATGTTCCAGCCAAACGTGTTACTTCTCCATTGTTAAGAACTGTCATATTGAAGTTGTCACAGAGGTCATAATGGCTCGGCATTTGATCACATGAAAAAGGTATGGAAAGATCCCTGGAAGAGCATGAAAAAGATAGAATTTTTGAACGAGTTTATATAGTGATTCCGACCAACTCGAAAATTCATACATTGAGCAAAGTTATTCAGAAGATCAAGAACTTCCGGATGGTGGACAGTATTTATTTATTTATTTTATTTATTTATTTTATTCGTCAACCGACGTTGACTAGTACCTTTTTCATATACATTTTTTACGTGTACGTTTTTTCTTATAAAATAAAAAAATCGGAATTCGGTCACAGCGTGGCACTAGTAGGCATGTGAAAGAGAGCATTTTCAACGATTTTATATCGTAATCCCGACCCCCTAAAAAGATCATTTTCCTCAACCCGCTCCTTCGTTTTACCCATTCGCTCTCGAAAACAATAAACCAAAACATGTCGATTGCTACGACCACAAACTCGTATCCTAGCAGGTTATGAGACAGACGTACACGACCAAACTTTTAGTTTGTCATTGATCTTTAGATTGGCAATGTGTATTTCTTATTTCATTTACTCTCACGCAACATGTTAGCCACTGCGACAAGCGGGATGCTTCGTTTAAAAACAAACAAATGCAAGAGACAGCAGGCTTCATGTTACATTACCGGTGCGCTATATCCAAGGTTAACAAAGAAGAGAGGAAACATGGGCTCTCTCAAAAGCAACAGTGATGCCATAGCTGCCGCTCAACAGCGAAGCATTATTTATCATTGGGTACTATTGGACAGCTCCAAAACATATTTTTATTGCAAATGATAGTGCCAGATGATGAGCAAGCATGTATCAACCTCCAATGACTGGAAGAAACGTGAAATAAATAACGATTTCAGATTATCTAAATATGTAATAAATTTAACTCAATTTTCAACATCACACTCTGGCAACAAGCCTAGTTGTGTGTGAGAGAGAGCTGATGAAGACATGCTCTCCGGTACACGCGATTAAACGCAAAATACACAAAGGCAAAATTTGAGCGTAAGAGTAAGAAACTGATGGTTTCTAGATGATGTATTTTAAATCTTCAAAATGACAGTAATAAATTGGTAATCAATCATGATTCATGCATCGAATCATTGGCCCAATAGATAAAGCTTATGATGGTATCATTAAAAGTGAAACAATTTGGAAAATGTTGGAGTTATAGACCTATTTCCTAACAACTGATTAAAATAGTGACCCCTGATTAAGCCGTTCCCTACCCTACCTGGTGGTGAGTCACCCACCGATTACCTGTCGATCTGCCAAATTTAGGTAAACCGACTGCTTAGAATTATCTCAAATTGTAATATTCCGCCCACTATATCACAAAATATTGCGAAGTATTGAACGGATTGGTGATAAAGAAAGCATTGTGTATAAGGCCAAGCCTCCCCCGGTTGGTAGAAAATCAAATGAGCGTACACACTTAGAAATTATGAATTTTACGCGAGACGTAATTCATGTTTTTAAAAAGTCGGGGAACGTAAAGAAATATTTCATGTAAAATTATGTCTCCTGAAACTGACACATACGCAATTCGACGAAAGATGTGTTTGATTGAATTTATTTTCTCATCTCTTTCAACCCATTCTTATGTGCCAAAGGACGCTTGCATGTGTCGGTCTCAGGAGACAGAAATTTACATGACATTTTGGTAGTGTGTAGGAATCAATAGAATCAATATCAGTTACTAATGCTATGATGGGCCATCAATCATCTGACTGTATACTCTGAGACGATGTAAACAAAACAGTGGTTCACTAGTAACAAAGTTGAGAAAAATGTACGCAAAGGAGGTTGTGACTAGTTTGCTACTCGCCCAAAAGCCCGTAAAACAAATTGCAACGATTGTGGGATGCCACCTGGCTACCGTTTACCGTGTCCAACGTACACTCCTGGAAGTGGCGGTCCACGGTCCGTTCGCGCAAGGAAGATCATCAGATCAGTGAGAGACAAACTGAGGCGAAATCCTATCAGATCGATCCGGAAATTGGCTAAGGAAGCCGATATTTCAAAAACTACCATGCAGCGGTTGGTCAAAGATGACTTGAAATGTTCGTCCAGGGCAAGAGTAAAGCGCCACATTGTAACGGACCTAATCAAAGAACTACCATCATCGTATTCTCCGATGAGAAAATGTTCACCATCGATCCCGTATCTAACACACGTACAGACAGGTTGATTTCGCCGAAGAAGATTGAGGATGTTCCAGCGAACGTGAAATTAAAGTTATCAACCAAACATCCGGTCGGGGTCATGGTTTTCAGAGTAGTTGCGTCCAATGGCTTGAAAATGCCTCCAGTATTTATCAAAGCTGGATTAAAAGTTAATACCGAGGTTTACATGAACATTTTGAAATACCACGTTCTGCCATGGATGAAAGCCAAATTTGAAGCACACCAACACGTCATTTTCCAACAGGACGGAGCACCGTTTCATACCTCAAAAAGGACTCAAGCGTGGCTGAAGGAAAACATGGAATTTAGGCCAAAGGGCATTTGACCTCCTAGCAGCCCGGACTTGAATCCTTTTGATTACTCAATATGGTCATACGTACAGGCTAAGGCCTGTGAACGTTCTCACCCCAGTGTTGGCGCCCTGAAAGCTTCCATTACCAAGGCATGGAACTCGCTGACTGACTCATACATTGAGAAGGTATGCTCTCGATTCCGTCCCCGTTTGGAGAAGGTGATCGAGAAAAATGGTGGACATATTGAGTAATGTAATCATAAAAGACGATTCCGTAAATTAAATTATGATTTTTTTTTATCATTTTCTATGAAAAAATCTTATTTGAAACTGAGGTATGGATTTTCGCATTTATTTTTATGGGATATACTGTACACAGGCAGAAAAAGCGATTACCATTATTTACGAGTTTACGGTGATTAAGTCATACCGGACTATTTAGGGTGCGGTGGTTCGATGTTCTGTTGCTTGAAGGAGCGGTTCCATGCTTTTGGCGGATTGTGCTAGTTACATACTTTCAGCGTATTGTTAACCAAAACGAACCTGGCTGCCGACTTTTTCCCAACTATTTCTCGTAGAAGTGCAGAGGATTTCTCGGCTTCCTTCAAAGCGAGTATCACGTCAACACGTTCCTTCCAATTCCATACTTGACCAGCATTCGGACACGGCCGGCGCCTGCATTTCTTAATAATGGGTCACCAGTTTTTACACATTGAGGATGTATGTTAGTCCCAAACATCATCTGTTGGTTCTTTGTGTAAATACAGCAATAACGGAGTAGCATCCGTGGGCGGTCAAGCATGCTCATGCTCTCGACCACCTAGAAAGCTCAGCAATGTTATTCAGAAGGTCAATGGCTAGGTCTAAAAGAAGCAGAGTATGGTTCTGAATTCGGTTAGTACGTAACGCGAGTGGTCGTGGATAACAGAGAATTTCTGAGCGAGTTCATATAGTGATACTGACTACCTAGAAAGTTGTATTGACCTTTGTAATTATACTACACTATTACTTTAAATCCGGGATTATTCGAAACGATGATCATCTACTAGAGATCAAAAGAATATTTATCTGGTTGTTGAAAACAAAAGCATTTTTGGAAGAACACACGTCTAGACTCCTGCGTAACTCTCTCTTGTTCTGCATGGGCACGCCACTTGCAGTTAGCGAAAGGCGTCAAATTCGCCGGAAAAGTTTAAAATCACTTACAAATTGTGTGAATGAAAACTTTGAAGTTTAGAATCACTAATAATTTAAAGTAAATCACCATTGAATCACTTGAATGTACGGTAACTTATTCTTGCAAATATTGGAATCACCTGAAAATGAAGTGAATGAGTCCTGAAAAGTTTGCATTTATTTCAATACGATGTGAACCATGTCTGAAATCATAAGAATATTATGATCAGTACTGAATAACTTGAATATAATGTTAGTAAATCTTTTGAAATTTGAAATCGACTCTTAAAGCTTGAAATCCCTTGAATATAACGTAGGTCAGTTCTGAATGTTTTTAATGGCTTTAAAACGAAGTGGATCGTAAATTAACATTTTTAAATCACTTAAATGTAGGTAAATTAGTCTCAAATTGCTTGAAAAAAAAAAATGAGTTAAGCCTCAAAGTCAGATAAGTATAATTTATCATTGTGGGAACCTAATTCCTTTTTATTATCGTTTTTTATAATATCGCCGTATGTGCGGAGTGCGGAATTGTACATTAACGATTTTATGATTTTCTTTTTGCAGTGTTTTTGACGGGTTCAGGACGCCCAACCTTAACCACCCACCATAATCTATCCCTGTTCCTTCCAATGGAGTTCATGTGGTCTGAATAGACTAGTTCGCCACCCAATTTTAGTTTTATTCCAGCCATATAGCACTCCTCCGGCTTTGTTGATAAAACTACAATCAAAACTGTTTTGTCTACCAACAACTTCTCTATGCTATTTTGAAGCCAAAATTTGTACAAAATAGCCCACTCTATAGACGGTTGTGAAAACAAGTTAATAAAACCTTTATAAGAACACACAGATTTTGAAAATGTTCTAGTGAAAGATGTTATAACCACTTGAGAACCTTCATAAAACCTTTTGGCTGCCATGAAAACCACAATGCGGCCAAATGGCTCAGCTGTCAAACTTCATTGTGAAATCGAGGTTGGCTTTTGTTGTTCTGCTTTGTTCGATTCTTTGCTCTTCTGATTCATTTAGCAGTCAAAAAAAAGGTCTAGTATTGTAGGAAATTTGGGTTGATAGCAAAATATCCAAAACAAATTGTGTTTTCTACAGCGTATTATGCTCCAAATTATATGCGCAACTATTTTAATGGTGAATATTGGCTCGGTAAGAGCCAAAAATAAATGCGCCACGGAAATTTTGCGAATTTACAACAACATGAATCAAATTTAAACAAATATATTCGATAAATTAGTTATGAATTTCCTGAAAAAGGCTTAGAATTAGATGAGAAAAGAATGCCGAAAGTAGTCTCTGATTTACAGTTTATTTGCAAACCATTGAAAATTTGGTGCATTTATTTTCCACATTTCAATTATTTCATATATTTCAATATGGCGATTGGAATATAATCACAGTTTTGCCAAAAAGCCAATTTTTCTTCCCAATGACTATTATAAAGCTATTTGGTCTTATGGCGACTTCCTTCAATGCCAATTTGCCGTTTAATTCATTTACCGTAGGCAAAATGGTTTTAAAATGCTTTTTCAACTGACCATAATAAGATAATATCAACGAGTCCTATAACGGCATTTCAATACAGCATTTTACGAGTTCATAAAGTCGAAATAAAACCTTTGATAGGAGTAAAAGGAATTGGAGAAAATAGGTTTAAAGATCGTTGTAAACAAGCTTTGTAGGTTCTCATAAACCTGTCTAAAATATGAAACCTATTGGCACTTCTTGGTGCAATAATAAAACCGAATTGATTTCTAGAGGCTTTCATAAAACCTTAATAAAACTTAATAAAGCAGGATGGTTTTGGCAATGTTACTTGGGCCCCCCCCCCCCCTCCCCTTTTTTTGACTCCCTCTCTTTTCCCCCCCCCACCCCCCACAATAAAAAAAAAAAAAAAAAATAACAAACTCTTAGGTACAAAATGCATTGCAATTCCGGTACCCAAAAGATGTTAAGTTAATTTTCATAAGAACAAAAACCATGAAAATAAATAGTTGAAACAACAACTTTGTTCATTCATCTCTATAATGCGACTCAGACTGGGATTGAACTCAGACCCACTGGGGTGCCAAGTAGCAGTCACGCTTACCACTACACCACCGACGCCGGCATTTTTATATATTAAACTAGCTGAACCCGGTGCGTGCGCTGCTACGCGTGCAACTAAATGAAGGAAAATTTAATATAACTGGCACGTTTATGGTTTATTTTTCGGAGTGAATTTTTTTTTCTTGAATAAGCAGGGGTTCAAACTTCTATCAAAACATGCTTCTTACCCGAGAAATAAACGTTTTGTGTTTAAGTAACCAGGATAATTCTCATTTTTGGTAAAAATGTGTGTTTCATTTGTATGGGAGCCCTCCCTTCCAGAGCATTTGGTTTCATTTGTTTCATTGGCTCTCGAGTTATGCTAAAAATTATGTTTCATTTTTATGGGAGTCTCGCCTTCCAGAAGGCGGAGGGGTCTCAAACCATCTTAGAAACATTTGTTTCCTTCAAAAACCTCCACATGCCAAATTTGCTTCTTTTTTGCTTGATTTATTCTCGAGTTATGCAGAAATTCGTGTTTCATTTGTTTGAGAGACCCCTCTTTCAGTGAGCGGAGGAGTCTCAAACCACAATAGAAACATTTCTTGCCTTCAAAAACCTCCACCTACCAATTGTGGTTCCATTTACTTGATTAGTTCTCGAGTTAGGTAGAAATTTGTGTTTCATTTGTATGAGAGCCCCCTCTTATAGAGGGCGAAGGGGTCTCAAGTTACCTTAGAAACATTTCTTGCCTTCAGAAACCTCTACCTGCCAAATTTGGTTCCATTTACTTGATTAGTTCTCGAGTTATGCAGAAACTTGTGTTGCAGCCTCGCCCCGCCCCCCTATCAGAGAGAGACGAGGAGTCTAGAACTACCGTAGAAACATTTATTGCCTTTAAAATCCCCGCATGCCAAATTTGGTTCCATTTGCTTCTAGAGTTATGAAGATCTAGAGTTATGAAGAAATTTCAGTTTCATTTGTATGACAGCATCCCTTCTATGAGAGGGGAGGGGTTTCAAACCATCATAGAAACATTTTTTGCCTCCTGAAAACCCCACTTGCCAAATTTGGCTCCATTTGCTCTATTAGTTCTTGAGATATGCAGAAACTTCTGTTTCGTTTGTATGGGAGCCTCCCTGTCTAGAGAAGGGAGGGGTCTCAAACAACCACAGAAACATTTCTCGCCTCAAAAAACTTCCGTATGCTAAATTTGGGTTCCTTTTTTTGATTAGTTCTCGAGTTATGCAGAAATTTGGGCTTCATTTGTATGGGAGCCCCCCTTTCTAGAGAAGGGAGGGGTCTCACACCATCATAAGAACCTTTTCCGGCTCCAAAAACTTCTCCATACAAAATTCCACTCTGACCGGTTCAGTAGGTTTTGAGCCTATGAGGGACAGACAGACAGACAGACAGACAGACAGACAGACAGACAGACAGACAGACAGACAGACAGACAGACAGACAGACAGACAGACAGACAGACAGACAGACAGACAGACAGACAGACAGACAGACAGACAGACAGACAGACAGACAGACAGACAGACAGACAGACAGACAGACAGACAGACAGACAGACAGACAGACAGACAGACAGACAGACAGACAGACAGACAGACAGACAGACAGACAGACAGACAGACAGACAGACAGACAGACAGACAGACAGACAGACAGACAGACAGACAGACAGACAGACAGACAGACAGACAGACAGACAGACAGACAGACAGACAGACAGACAGACAGACAGACAGACAGACAGACAGACAGACAGACAGACAGACAGACAGACAGACAGACAGACAGACAGACAGACAGACAGACAGACAGACAGACAGACAGACAGACAGACAGACAGACAGACAGACAGACAGACAGACAGACAGACAGACAGACAGACAGACAGACAGACAGACAGACAGACAGACAGACAGACAGACAGACAGACAGACAGACAGACAGACAGACAGACAGACAGACAGACAGACAGACAGACAGACAGACAGACAGACAGACAGACAGACAGACAGACAGACAGACAGACAGACAGACAGACAGACAGACAGACAGACAGACAGACAGACAGACAGACAGACAGACAGACAGACAGACAGACAGACAGACAGACAGACAGACAGACAGACAGACAGACAGACAGACAGACAGACAGACAGACAGACAGACAGACAGACAGACAGACAGACAGACAGACAGACAGACAGACAGACAGACAGACAGACAGACAGACAGACAGACATTTTTACATATAAGTACAGTTTATAATACCTTATTTTCATTAGTCTGATCTAGACCTGACATTGAGTTGATCTATCTGATAGGGGTATTTTGTCTTAAATTACTATTTGCAGCTGTCTACCGTTCATCCGTTGACACCGATTGCCGCCATATTAACGGCGATGAAGGTCAATTGAGTCACCTCATTTTTTTTTTTTTCTGTTCTTTTTTCTTTTTTTTAGGTAATTCCAATGAACGCTGAACTATCAATCCTTTTGGCTACTTGTTTACTTGCTATTCTATACATATTGCTGCCACAACGGTAAGATTTTTTGATCAAATGCTTAAAACAAGATGCATCTCTGGGTAGCCAAATTTTAGGAAACCACTCCAATACGTTACCTTTATTTGCAATATTGAAAATTTTCTACGGTTTTCAGGTATTTCAATAGTGACACTGTAGAATAACAGCGATAGCAGTGTATGCATTCGTGATGTTTACCTAATTTTTTCCTATAACTAGAATCATCGTAAAGACACTCTGTCAAAAGCTTTCTACTGTCCTTGTCACAACACAATCCTCCTAGAATCACCGAAAATTCAGAACATCCCTAGTCCCGAAACCCGCACAAACAGCATCCCTTATCTTTTTCGCCAAGACACACCATCTGAAGAAGGACGCGCAATGAACGGACGTGGTGACCACCCAACATTCGCATACACATTTCTCCAACCCGTCGCCGTCGTCCTCGAAATCGCATGTTGCTGAACTTTGCTGATCCATCTCGAATGGGAAAAGATCCCCGTAGGCAGCCGTAGTGGAGCGCGGCAGGATGAAGTATTTCAATTCTACGATGACGACGACGACGATGCTGGTCCCGGCTAAGGACGAAGGAGTTCTCTGGTAAGCAAAAACATACCTACATGTGTGCGCTCTTCTCTGTTTGCTCCTACGAAACTGACCGTCCAACGTGCGCTGCTCATACACACACACACGGTTCTTTTCTTTTCCCGGATCTCGGACCCGGGTGGGTGCGAGTGGCAAGGAAAGGATTCCGTGAAACACGGTATACTGTTCAACCCCCTCATGGCGCGAGTGAATACGCGACGGATCGACCGGCCGTTCACAGGAGCAGCAGCAGCAGAATTACCAGTCACTGGAGTGGGGTTGTGTGATTTCTCCCTCTTCTTATATTTCAATCTCGCTGTGTGCCGTTGGCGACTGATCGGGGGTTGAAAACACCGTGAAGGGGAGTGTGTGTGTGTGTGTATGCATGGAACGGTAAACCCCACTTCCCGCGCTTCAGCTGCTGCTGGCACAGGTCGGTGCCGTTGGTCACGCAGAGAAGTAAAATCGCGAAAACCCACTTGGAAGCAAAGATGTGTATTTTCATCTCGTGGACGACATCGACCCTTCTGCGGCTCTTCGGGACTTCTTACCTACTACGGCTTTCCGGCTTAGGCTGAACTAACATCAACAACAGCAACGCCAGCGAGGGTCATCGGCAAAACGTGGCTGCTGGTGTCCGCAGCGTGCACGTGTTGGCGTATACAAGAAGGAGGCCGCCGTGTGTTGTGTTTCGGCCTGTATGGGCCATAATAGGGTCAGGGGTCCGGTGGATGGACGCGAAAACAAACGAATCGCGCCAAGTCTTCGGCAGGTCCGGCATCGGAATCGACATGCTGCTGGCAAGTGGGAGCGAGAGAAAGAACGATAAATTGGTTCCCGTTGAGTGCCAGAGAGGGAGAAAAGGAGCACCAGCACATCCCGAAGCGGAGAATAAATTATCCTTCCTTTGCCCTAAATGACTTAGCTCTTGGGCCGAATGGTGTGCACAGCATTGATACGACGTGGTCCATTCAAGATAAGAAGGGAAAGTGGTTGTTTGGTCGGAAGGATGGAAGATATAACCAACACACGAAAAAGGATGGAAAACTCTCCGCTGTGTTTTGCGTCGCGTTGTTTTCTTCGCGCGCGGGAGGTTACCAACTTTAGCGCTGGGGATTTCACGTGTCCAGTGCACGTGTGTTTGTGTCACCTTACACGTGGGTGACCCTTTTTGCCAACTTAAGAAAGTGACATGTGAGCGTTGAAGACCTTGAAATGTTTCTATTCGTGACTGGATTCCATTGTTTTGAGTTTTCGAAGAATTCTAGCAAAGCTTTTCGGAAGCAGGTAATTTGAGATAATGCGTAAATTTCGCCGACGCACTTCGTTCCGCCTGGCAGCCCTAGCTTATATTTACCGAGCCGCGCGTATTTTGCCAATTTTCTCCGCACTACCGACGACGACGAGGCCGCTGGAATATTCTTCTTCGTCCTTATCGTTGCACCGTATCCGTTGACCTGCTGCGGCGATATATGCTCACTGTGTGGATGGACTACCCAGCTGGGTGGCGGGTTGGGTGGGACGAAATGACGCTTTGCTCAAAAGGACATATTGCTAGCGATATCCCTTGCACGAGCAAGGAATTATGGACGGAGGTGGAAGGAAGAACAGAGTAAGATTAAAAGACGGCACAGTGGAATATCTAATGCGGTGGCGATGAGATGGACGCCACCGCTACCGCACCGTGTGGTACGATATGTGCTGGACGGACGACGCGAGCTTCGCAGGGGGACTCACGACGTGATGGGTTTCTGTGCTCTGTGTATGCGAACCACCGCTTTTCACTAGAAACCGACGAGTTCCTTTCGATGACTGACAAGATGCGCCCGCCCGCGATGGATGACGATGATGATGCAGCGTCGGTAGCCAGCAAGCATACCGGAGGATCAAAGGGATGATTATGGATCACTAGGGCGAGGGGGGAGGGGGCGAGGCGGGTAATACGGTCAAATGAGTGTACGGCGTGGATGACTTGAGTCTGGCTCTAGCAAGAGTCAGTGGAGATTGTTCAAAATGAGTATACAGCGTGGATGACTTGAGTCTGGCTTTCTAGGGTTGTGCTTGCCACACACAAAATTGATTCGCAAAATTCGAGTTTTCATCCGAGTGCCATCAAATGTTCAGGAATGGAGAAATAACTGTTGAACTTCATTTTACCATTTTACTCGTATTTTATTTACAGTCCATACGCAAATGCCTGCACCTTGACCTTAACCCCGGCCATAAGATTCTGCACAACCTGTGAATCAACCGTTTTTTGCATGTAAACCCATACTTTCTTCAGTTCCTCGACTGTCTTCACTACCTTAGGTCATTTAAGAAGGTGCTCTTCATAATCGCCCAGTACTTCTCGAGGGGCGGAGCTCCGGAGTGTTGGGAGGGTTGAACATTTTCGGCACGAAATTGACATTATTGTCCGCATAGTAGTGGAGGAGGTCTTGGAGTAGTGGCATGAGGCCAAATCCGGCCAAAGATTGTTGGGACGTTGTGGGCCTTCAGGAGAGGAAGCAGCCGCTTCTGGAGGCACTCTTTTATGTACACCTGTCCGTTCATCGTGTCCTGGGTCACGAATGGTGCACTTCGCTTCCCGCACGTGCAGATGGCTTGCAAAACCAGGAATTTATTCGCAAATTTGGACATCTTCTGAGTGCGGACATGCTCCGGAACGCTGAACTTACCCTTGGCCATGAAAAACAGGTTGCCGGGGATATGTTTGTAAGACGGCCTACACATATGTTTCGTAGTCCATGATGCAGCATTCAACTTTCGTCAGCATGTTGAGGTACAACTTCCTGGCATGGGTTTTGGCGGACTTGTTTTGCTTCTCGTCGCGATTAGCGGGCCTTTTGTACCTTGAACGTTCGAAACCCAGCCTTAGTTTTGGACTTCTGGAATCAAAACTTCGGCAATTAATGCAGTTGGTTAGCCACATCTCGAACGGAGGTGTTCGGATTTCGGTTGAAGGCCCCAACTCGCGGTTGTGGTTTTTGGTGTGTACGGAATACTGTGGATTCCTTCAGTTCTGGGATTCCGATCGGTGGTCAACCGTTCCTCGAACCGCTTAATCACTCGCGACACCGTGGAATTCGCGATTCCCAACGTTGTAGCGATGGAACGATGCGAGAGATCCTTGTTCTCGTGATGAATGCGCAAGATTTTATCACGCACGAGCTGTTCTTTCGACTCCATTTCCGCGAGTTTTGATCACAGGACTTTCATATTTGCAGATGTAAATAATGTTCTATGGACTTAATTCACCAAATTTTCGTTACATATGGCCCTGGGCACTGGCAAAACCTTGAGGTAGTTTAACTTCAACTACCAGGTCCCAGGGCTGGTCTGGTTCTTTACCATTTTGGAAAGAAACACACTAGTGTTGCCAGATCAGTGGTAATGTAGCCCCAAAGTGCTTCTGAAATTTCTCCAATAGTTCTTATCGATGAACATTATTATTTGGAGATGGCAATCAATGGTTAAGTACAGTATTTGCAAATAATTGAAATGTTGTATTTGATCATATAAACTCAGTTAAAAAACTGAAATAGTTTATTATCACAAATCAGCACACTTTTGGAAGGCATTACCACATAGGGGAGCTGTTCCATTATTCATCTCATGATCCATTATCCATACTGATCGGAAATGTGGGTTTGATGTATGGATGAATCGATTCCTTCTTTTATTGAGTTTGCTTGGTTTCAACAACAAACAAAAATAAATAAAATTAACAAGAAATAAATAGTTAGAAATCAGATGGTTATACGTCAATCTTTTCTTTTCGAGTAGCACAAATCGAAGGGTGATGAGATGAAAATAGGATTGGTAACCCTAGATACTATACTTGTATCGAGGTCTTTTAAGGTGAAGCGATTTTGCTTATATTATTCTAGCAACGAAGTTTTGAAGACAAATGCAGTTTAAGAGTACGCATCGGTAATGGATGATATGGCCGAATTGGAATTGGAACTATCTGAAGATCCTAAAAATCAGCATACGTCGAGGCAGACCAATCTGAAGATAACAACCAACACAACAACACAAAGGGAAGGGAACAAACCGAACAGAAGAATGAAAGAACAAAACATCGGTGAGATCGTTCATTTTTTCCTTCTTATTATTATGATAAAACCCTCTCACTTGAACTTGTAAAAGTTACACTAACTGAGTAATTAAATTACATAAAGAGTCGCAGCAACCTCCCAAACTCTTTTAAAAGAAACTTCTCTCTCAGGAGTCCCACCAGTAAACCATAAAACAAAGTGTTGTTGGGACTACTGAGACTTGTAACATCAGACATAACTAAAACTGGTAGAATTCAAATATCTCGATGACATAATGACAACTCATTTTTGATTCGATAAAACTGCTCAAAAAGACTTTCAAAGTAGATAAATGATGAACTAAACTACAAAAGACTGAAGAAACGACACCATACAAAACAGTAGAGGTGAACATGACTGAGATAAAGGGGAAGCAAACTTGAAAATGTACCACCTTTTGAGGCAGTGTCAACAGCGTCTCTAAGGACGACATGATCCTTGCACGGCTTCAAAAGGTATTAAGTTATATCATTCTAACGCACAACGAACAATACAATAGCTTCTTACTTTTGGTTCGAGAAAACTGCTTCGGGAGACTTTCATAGCACATAAATAATACACTTCACGGACTGAACTACAAAACACTGAGAAAATTATGAAACGCCGTATTAAACATGCAAACGTAACACTGATTAACAAAAAGACAATTGAAAAACACAGACGAAGGGACTCAAAATTCCCAAACGTTGCTCCTTCCGAGTCATTTGCAACAGCGTCTTCTCCGTGTACGGCTGCAAAAATGATTCGAAAGGATTTACGCAACGATTTCATCAAAGGCCTGGCGTAGAAGTTTCTACTCTATTCAGAGTCCCGCCAGTAAACATTCATAAAAAAAATTTAACTGCTCACATATAGTCAAATAAATTGAAAGGCTTACATACATTTTGTCTTTTTGTAAGCTTTATGAGCTTTCTGCTTTCTATTTTTTAGATTTAGTGTGACCTACTTTCGCAAAGATCAAATCAAATCAAAGAATTGACCTGGCATGGATTCTGAGAACTATTGAAAAACGTTTGGTTCAACCTTATCCCATTAATCAATTATTGATGACCCGCATTGGCTCTCTTAGGTTCGTTGTGTTGTATTCTCGAACCTTTTTCTTGAAAATTTCCCATAGATGTTCGATGGGATCAACATCTGGGGATTGAGGAACTCAATCAAGAATCTTGGTTTTCCTCTTTTCAAGTCATTGTGAAAGTAGTTTCATGGAGTGTTTGGGATCTCCTTCTTGTTGGAAGATGAAGTTTCGTGACATCTGTAACTTTCTGGCACAGACGAGGAGGTTACGTTCTTGAAGGTCCCAGTAAACCCAAATCTTGTCGATACATTTCAACATTTCACAACCGTTCCAAGACATTGAGCCCCGTACAATAGCTCGATCTTAGCCATTGTGAGTACAACAAACAAAAACACCTTTCCGAGATCGACAGGGAACATTTGTACCCAAGAAAAGCAAACGACTATTACTATAGAAATACCCAACCGAATTGGAATCTTTTAGCATCTCAATACTATTCTTTCTGCTGGTTTACATCGGTTGTAAAATAGCTTGTCTTCAAAATCTTCCAAAACCTTGTGAGTGATACCGACAGCATCCTTATTGATGGTTCAAATCGGACCATATTGGCCTTATTCGTTCGATTGTTTTAAATAACCTTGTCTCACCATCTCACTTCCTTACCGTTGGTATAAATCGAGCCCCAAACATTTTTAATAATCTTTTCTTCACAATCAATAATCTTACACCTTGTGAGTGGCACCAACAGCATCCTTACTGTTGGTTCAAATCGGTTCAATGCGGCTATTAAGCGCAGTCAAAAATCTTGTTTTTCCAATGAAATTAACCATTAGCACACTTTTTAAGCAGCCTCAATGGTATCTTTTTTTGTGAATTGAAATCGGTAATAATATTTAAATGTTTATCCACCCCATATATATAATATTTTGGAGTATTTTCATTATTTTTATTAATTTGTGTATTTACGTAACCTTTTTTTGTGGGTGATTTTTATGTTTGTCAGAAGGAAGTGATGATGTAGCTTGTGATTTTCATGTTTGACTGGACAAAAAATACCAAAATTTACCTTTTTGAAACTTAGTCTGTATTTCACGAGGAAGTGCAGTGGATTCCTCGGCTTCCAAAAAAGTAAGTATCACATCAATACATTCCTTCCCTTTCCTTACTTGACCTGAAGTCGGGCGGGGCTAGCGCCGATATTGCCTTAATTCAGGATCACCAGTTTTTACACTTTGCGGACACATGTTAGTCTCAAGCATCATCTGTTGGTTCTCTGTGGAATAACAAATGCTCTGGCAATATAGGAGTAGCAACTTCTGGTGGGTTTTAAAGACTGTACTCGGAAAAAATGAGACACAAAAAAATGATCACCAAAAGTTTATTTTAAATCGGATACTTCTCAAATTTTTTAAATAACTATATGTTAGCTATGTTTTGGCGTAATTTTTTTATTGAATTTCCTCCCCCAAGCTGAATGCTCGTACATTTCTCTTAACACTGCTCATGAGATCTTGGGCGAGGCTTTGTCCATCTTTCTTACACAATTTCTCCCAGTTTTTCTTCAAAGCTTCATCGGTTTTGAATGTTTTTCCGCTTTTCTTCCACTTCTTCTTCATTATCGCCCAAAACTTTTCGATCGGACGAAGTTCTGGTGTATTTGGCGGGTTCGCCTCCTTCGGGACCACATTAACGCCCTTCGCTTCGTACCAATCCATCACAGGCTTGGCGTAATGGCACGAAGCGAGATCCGGCCAGAACAGCGTGGGACCACGGTGAGAGCGGAGGAAGGGCAGCAAGCGCTTCTGCAAGCATTCCTCTCGATAAATCTGCCCGTTTACGGTGCCGGTTGTAACGAACGGCTTGCTGTACCGTCCGCACTCGCAGATCGCATGCCACAACAGGTACTTCTTCGCGTCTTTCTCTTCCGGAACATTTCTGGAACCTCCATGCGGGACGTACCGACTAAAAACTCGAGGCCGGGGATTTGTTTGGTGTCCGCCTTGATATATGTCTCGTCGTCCATGACGAGATAGCCTGGCTTGACCAGCCACTCACAGTACAGCTTCCGCGCACGCAATTTGGCCACCGTGTTTTGCTTGTCAGTCCGGTTTGGTGCCTTCCTGACCTTAAAACACGTAGCCCGCCCGCTGCATGGTCTGCCGGACGAACCAGTTCGACGAATTTACCTTTTTGGCCACGTCTCGGGTGGAATGGTTCGGGTTATTCTTAAAGTACTGCCTTATCTTCCACGCCTTCTCTGGGTATTCCGTTTTCGGTTTTCGGCCGCTTCCAGCGCGCCGCTCGATTGTCTTCGTCTCCTGGAACATCTTCACAACGCGGGACACGGTAGAATGGTGGATTCCAAGCCTTTTGCCGATCCATCTGTGCGACTGACCAGGATTATCGATCACCGCGCCTAAGATTTGCTGGCGTAGCTCTTCTTGTTTCGAATGCATCTTGAAAACTTCTTGACAGATCGCAATATTTTGCACACATAAACATAACAATCTAAAATAGTATTACTCAAAATTTCATTAATTTTTACCCACGCGATAAAAAGTTACATCCAAAACAAAGTGTCGCATTTTTTCCGAGTCCAATCTTTACATAAATAATATTCAATTTCTCTAAAGACTGTATTCGATGAAATTTGAACACACGCAATTGTTCGTAACTTCTTAGCGTGTGGGTAAAAATTATTGAAATTTTAACTGAATGTATTTCATTGTGTTGTGTCAATTGTGTAATGAGTTTCGTGAAAATCGGTCGAGTGATTTCAGTGATGGCCTCGAATGAAGAAATAGTGCGCCAACCAATTTTGGGCACTCACTTTGAAAACTCAAACGCTTCTCATCGATGAATCGGAAAACAGCTCGGAATCGCAAATTCAACCGTATCTCATGTGATCAAAACGTTCAAGGACCGTAAGACAACCAAGCGGAAAAATGGTAGTGGCAAAAAACGTGGCACATCAAATCCGGAGAAGGCCAGGATTAAGCGTTATCCCAACATTTCGATCAGGGATGTTGCGAAAAAGGCGAAAGTTTCAGTTTGTTTTGTGCAGAAAACAATGAAACGTTCTGGATTACATGTGTACAAGGTCCAGAAGGCACCGAACCGGAGCGATAAACAGAACTCGGTGGCCAAAACTCGTGCAAGAAAACTGTACAGGGAGTGGCTCACAAAACCGTTCTGCATTGTGATGGACGATGAGACCTACATTAAAGCCGACACCAAACAAATGCCAGGACAGGAACACTACGTCGCCACCTCTAAGTTGGCCGTTCCGGAGAGTGTGCGGAAGAAGAAACTGTCGAAATTCGCCAAAAAATTCCTTGTCTGGCAAGCGATCTGCGGATGTGGCAAAATGAGTCAGCCCTTCATCACCTCTGGGACCGTCAACGGACAAATCTACAAGGACGAATGCCTCCAAAAACGACTTCTGCCCTTCTTGAGATTTCACGATGGCCCGACACTGTTTTGGCCGGATTTGGCATCTTGCCACTATGCCCGGCCCGTCTTAGACTGGTACAAAGATAATAATGTAGTTTTTGTACCAAAAGAGTCAACCCTCAAACACCCCGGAACTTCGCCCAATTGAAAAATTTTGGGCAATCATGAAGGCAAAGCTCGTTCAAAACTGATAGAATATGAACTTGAACTAAAGAAAGTGTGGTTAAAAGTAAGTAAGCAAGTCGGTCCCTATCATTGACCAAAATTTGATGAAAGGGGTCAAGGCAAAGGTGCGGGCATTTGGGTTGGGAGAAGAGGTTCAATAAACCAATGATGTCAAAACTTAACCATTTAGTAGTACTTTATTTCCAGAAAGTTTGAAAACAATCGGGCTCAAGGAACATTTTTGGTGACCTATTTTGTGTGTCCAAATTTCATCGAATACAGTCTTTAGGTCCATGAGAACACATGTGTTTTTGTCTATTTATTATGTCTGTCGAACTGTTATGTCTTAGAACAGTTTACGGTTTTGTTTTTTAAGAAAATTGTGTACATAGATCCACGAAAAAAATACTTTTTTCTAGCGACAGTGGTACCGAATATTTTATTTTTGGATAGAAAAAAAAATTGAATAAAACCGCATTTTTCATCAATTAATATGATATGAGAAATTACGGTCCAATCGTTTTCCTTAGACTTTTAGATGAATAAGTACTTTGAATCTCGGTTTTTGGCGTGTTTCTGAGATAAAGAAGTTTGAAGCAGAAAAGTCCCAATTTAGTATTGATTTGTCATAATTCCGTATTTTTCTTACAACAATATTCGAGTGCTTTTCGATGGAAATTGTTGTAACTATCAACTTTTCTGGACTCCTTAACTTGATAGTTATCTGGCCAAATATGCTCTTTCCATTGAAAAAGTCAGACTGCCTTTTTTGTCAATTTATAATTTGATTTGAAAAATTATTATATTTTTACTATTACACACACTTTATATTAATATTCCTTTAGTTTTTGCACAGAAAACACCGAATCCTTAACGTTTTATTTCAATAAAACCAATATTTCCAGAGAAACAAAATTTTATCAGTTTTTTTTTGATAAAATCTTAGTTAAAACCCCTTATATTGTTTTGCTCACGTCTCCGGAAACATGTTGCCTAAGAACAATGAATTTTAAGAGTTCCAAAGCAATAGATAAAAGAAAATATATGTTTATCACAAAAATATTGATAAACAAGAACATTTTTTTTTGCTTTTATGCTGTCTAGAACGGCTAGCAAGACCTCGAAGATTCAAATGTTGTCTGTATGCAAAACAATTCAGGGACACGATTAAATTGAAATTTTACGGATTACTTTTTTCCTCATTTGATGAAAAATGCCATTTTTGTAACATATTTGGCAACACTGCAAGGTAGAAAAAAATCTGCCAACAATTTCCTTAAAAGACCAGCTAGTAAATTATTCTTAGGCATACTATTTAAGGAGATATTAGGCCGTTTTCAGCGGTCGCGGTCTATTCTAAATTAAATAGACCAAACGAATATTTCGCTTTCACCGGGGCATTCTAAATTTAATTTTTGTACAGTTCCGATGTAAAAAAATAAAACTGCCAGCCTGTTTTAAATTGTTTTGACAGCTGAAAAAAGAAAACGTGCACAATCACGTTGCTCGCTCGTTTGTTTGTTGGTAAACATCTAGCTGAAAATTTTCAACTTATTTATTTCAATCTCTACTATTTTTACTATTAAAGGAAAAGCTGCTCTGTGGCTGCTTTTCATAGTGAATTTTGATTAAGGTCTGTTTTTGTCTTATCGAAAATAAAGGGTGTCCACTGTTAAATTGCATCACTTTCAATAACCGGTAACATTTCGCCTTTTGGGTTGATTTCAAATAAATTTTGGGTGAAATTACCTCAGCGTGTATTGTTTACACTGCGTGAGTTTCATTGTGAAATGTGTCGTAGGAACAGCAAGTGCGGGAGAAAATTCTGCACACGTACCTCGAAAACTCACTTCTTTCACACCGAGCCATCGGAAAGATGTTGAAAATTTACCAGGAACGAGGAACGTTTAACTGTCGATCGGAAGAAGGTGAGTGGTAGAAAAAGTGTTCCGTACTGTGTGAAGGATCACAAGCGAGTGGTTGCTGCCCTTTAAACGCAAACCCAACTGTTCCGTTCGGGATGTCGCGAAAAACCTGCACTTGACCAAAAGTTTCGTGCAAAAGGCCAAGAAACGAGCCGGGCTCCGTTCATTCAATGTTCAGAAAACTCCAAAGCGCAATGAAAAACAAATAGGACAGCTAAAACACGTGCGTGTAAGCTGTACACACAATTGTTGACGAAACCACACTGCTGCATCATGGACGATGAAACACACGTAAAAGCGGACTTTAAACAAATTCCCGGCAACCAGTATGTGACTGCGAAAGACAAGTTCGATATTCCAGAGTCTCTCAGGAAACAGCAAGTGTCAAAGTTCCCCAAGAAATTCATGATTTGGCAGGGGATTTGTTCGTGTGGTAAACGGAGCAAGCCTTTCGTGACAACTTCAACTGTAAATGGTCAAGTATACATGAATGAATGCCTGAAAAAACGACTGCTTCCATTTCTCAAAACACGCAACGTTCCTACAATTGTTTTGGCCGTACCTAGCCTCTTGTCACTGCTCCAAGGATGTTCTGGAGTGGTACAAGACGAATGGTGTTATTTTCGTGCCGAAGGATCTTAATCCCCCAAACTCTCCAGAGTTGCGGCCAATTTAAAAATATTGGGCTATAATGAAGCACGAACTTCGTTAGCATCCTAAAGTTGTCACTACAGAACAGGAAATGTTGAAGTTATGGTTGAAAGCGGAAAAAAATGTCGGTTCAAGCGTTGTACAAAATTTTATGAGTGGTATTTAGAAGAAAGTTCGGGCTTTTGGATTTGGTAAAGAAATACGGTGTAATAAAAATACCTAAACCAAGATTATACATGGTATTTTATTCCCTGACTATTTCATGAAAATCTGTTGAGAGACTTGTTTTTGAGGACGAGTTTAAAAGTGATGCAATTTAACAGTGGACACCCTTTAGTTCAGCTGTCACGAAAGGCTCGGAGTTATTGAATTGAATGATAAATTAGCTTAGTATAAACATTGCGGATCCTCCATAAATTTATGGACAAGGAACCACAAGGGGGTGTGGGGTGTCTGAAAATCCCATGGCCCATCGCTTAGTTCTCAAAAAGCTAAATGCACTAATAAAAATCACTTATGGAGTCGCATGGTTGGCAAGTTACAAACCAAAGCAAAATCAAGCAAACTACACAAGAAAATTACAAGCAAAAACTAAAAACGCAGAATTAAAAAAAAATGTAGCTCAAAAACTAAAATTCATACATCACCAATGATTATAAATGTTATGTAAAAAGGCCTAAACTTTCAAGAAAAAATATAAAACCGAGGAAGCTCTTTGGTCCCGAAACCATGAAAACTATGAAAAACAAATATAGCCCGTGTTTTCATCATGAATATTGCAATCAAGGTTTAGTTTTTAACAATTTTAACAAAACAGCATATTTTATTACCTTTGATTTGCGTATTTAGTTGTTAAAATTGGCTTAAAGTGGTTTAAAAGCTATGAATAAAAAAAAACGCATTTAAAAAAAAACACACAATTTTTCGGACCACCCTAACGCAGAAATGGTAACCATAAAGACATAAAAGTGTATTTGCCAAAGAAGGATATGAAAAAACGCATTTAATTCTACATTCTACATTCTACAGTGGAACTGTCGAAGCATTTTTCCAAAACTTGATGTTTTGAAAGTTTTATTGAACGACTTACGATGTGACGCATTTGCTCTAGGTGAAACATGGCTTTCTCCATACGTTAATCTACCCCTTAACGATTTCAACATTACCCGGCTAGATCGTGCAGATCCGTACGGAGGTGTGCTTTTGGGGGTCAACAAGCTTCACTCCTTTTATAGGATTGATCTGCCATCAGTCAGGTGAATATTCGAGGTAAAAGCCTCAGTATTGCCTCGGTATACATCCCTCCGAGAACGGCCGTAATACCTGAGCCTCGGCTGATTTTAGGGAATTTCAATTCCCACGGTACAGGATGGGGAGGAGCTATACGAAGACCACCGCTCAAGTATAATTTACGACCTTTGCGACAATTTCAATATGACCATAATTAACACTGGAGAAGTAACACGCGTAGCCAAACCTCCAGCTAAAGAGAGCAGACTAGATTTGTCACTTTGTTCGAACACACTATCGCTGGATTGTTCGTGGGAAGTAATCCAGGACCCCTACGGTAGTGATCCTTTACCCATCAAAATCTCTATTTCCAACGGTTCATTGACGCAACGTCCAATTAACATCACCTACGATCTTACGAAAAACATCGACTGGAAGAAGTACGCGAACGCGATCCTTCGAGGACTTGATTCGGTGGAGACTCTCCTTACGCTGGAAAAGTACTCTTTTCTGTAGCGTCTTATCATCGATTGCGCTCTTCAAGCACAAACGGAGCCTGTTCCCGGTGTATCCACTCGTAAACGTCCTCCCACAGTGTGGTGGGATAAAGAATGTTCCGACGCGAATAATGAGAAGTCCTCTGCGTATAAACTATTTCGTAAACACGGTTCGGTCGAATATCACGAGCGGTTCATGGGCCTGGAGAAAACGTTCAAGAGCTAGATCAAAGCCAAAAAGCGCGCTTATTGGCGTCGGTTCGTCGAAGGTTTAACTCGAGAAACTTCCATGAAAAAGCTCTGGAATGTCGGAGGGAGAATGCGGAACGCGGCATCGTCGGCCAACGAAGAAACGGAGTACTCTAACAGATGGATTTTTGATTTCGCGCGCAAAGTTTGTCCTGATTTTGTACCGTTTCGATAAAAAATCGTGATCCTCTGTTGGAGAAGAAATAGACTCTCCGTTTTCAATGGTAGAATTTTCAATTGCCCTTCTGTCTTGTAACAACTCAGCTCCGGGAATGGATAGAATTAAGTTCAACTTTTCTTAAAAACCTCCCAGACGTCGCAAAGAGGCGTTTGTTGAACATTTATCAATCAGTTTCTGGAGCTCAACGTTGTTCCGGATGATTGGCGGAAAGTGAGTGTAATTGCCATTCAGAAACCCGGTAAACCCGCGTCAGACTATAACTCGTACCGTCCCATCGCGATGTTATCGTGCATTCGGAAGTTGTTGGAGGCAATTATTCTTCTTCGTCTGGAAAAGTGGGTTGAGACGAATGGCTTACTATCAGATATGCAATTTGGTTTTCGTAAAGGCAAAGGAACGAACGACTGCCTGGCGTTGCTCTCAACTGAAATCCAACTAGCCTTTGCTGAAAAACAGCAAATGGGTTCAGTTTTCTTGGACACCAATGGAGCTTTTGATTCTGTATGCATCGACGTCCTTTCGGAAAAACTCCACGCTAATGGGCTTCCATCAATTTTAAACAACTTTTTGAACCATTTTTTGTCCGAGAAACATATGAGCTTTTCTCATGGAAACTCGACAACTTCACGGCTTAGCTACATAGGTCTCCCTCAGGGCTCATGTTTAAGCCCCCTTCTGTACAACTTCTATGTCAAAGACATTGATGAATGTCTTGCTGAAAATTGCACGCTAAGGCAGCTTGCAGATGACGGCGTGGTCTCCGTTGTTAGGCTTAATGCACCGGACCTGCAAGGACCATTGCAAGATACTCTAGACAGTTTGTATTCTTGGGCAATGAAGCTAGGTATCGAATTCTCTCCTGAGAAAACTGAGATGGTTGTTTTTTCTAGGAAGCATTTTCCAGCTTCAACTCACGGGTAAAACAATCTCTCATAGCATGTCTTTCAAGTATTTAGGTGTCTGGTTCGATTCCAAATGCACTTGGGGAAAGCATGTTGCGTATGTAATGCAAAAGTGCTAACAAAGAACCAGTTTTCTTCGATCCGGGAGATCTAATAAGGTTATATCAAACTACCATCCTGTCGGTCTTGGAATATGGTAGCTTTTCAATCGGCGGCCAATACACACATCTTGAAGCTAAAGACTGTATTCGATGAAATTTGGACACACAAAATAGGTCACCAAAAATTTTCCTTGAGCCCGATTCTTTTCAAACTTTCTGGAAATAAAGTACTACAAAATGGTTAAGTTTTGACATCATTGGTTTATTGAACCTCTTCTCCCAACCCAAATGCCCGCACCTTTGCCTTGACCCCTTTCATCAAAATTTTGGGCAATGATAGGACCGACTTGCTTACTTTTAACCACACTTTCTTTAGTTCAAGTTCATTTTCTATCAGTTTTGGAGTTTTAACGAGCTTTGCCTTCATGATTGCCCAAAAAAATTCAATTGGGTGAAGTTCCGGAGTGTTGACGTCTTTTGGTACAAAAACTACATTATTATCTTTGTACCAGTCAAAGACGGGCCGGGCATAGTGGCAAGATGTCAAATCCGGCCAAAACAGTGTCGGGCCATCGTGAGATCTCAAGAAGGGCAGAAGTCGTTTTTGGAGGCATTCGTCCTTGTAGATTTGTCAGTTGACGGTCCCAGAGGTGATGACCCAACAAACATCGGTGTTGAATTAGAGCTTGCTCATTCTAGAAGAAACAGCTGAATAGCTTAACCAAATTTGCTTGAACAAGCTCTAATTCAACACCGATGTTTGTTGGGGAAGGGCTGACTCATTTTGCCACATCCGCAGATCGCTTGCCAGACAAAGAATTTTTTGGTGAATTTCGACAGTTTCTTCTTCCGTACGCTCTCCGGAACGGCCAACTTAGAGGTGGCGACGTAGTGTTCCTGTCCTGGCATTTGTTTGGTGTCGGTTTTAATGTAGGTCTCATCGTCCATCACAATGCAGAACGGTTTTGTGAGCCACTCCCTGTACAGTTTTCTTGCACGAGTTTTGGCCACCGAGTTCTGTTTATCGCTCCGGTTCGGTGCCTTCTGGACCTTGTACACATGTAATCCAGAACGTTTCATTGTTTCCTGCACAAAACAAACTGAAACTTTCGCCTTTTTCGCAACATCCCTGATCGAAATGTTGGGATAACGCTTAAATTGGTTCAATACCATCTGGCCTTCTCCGGATTTGATGTGCCACGTTTTTTGCCACTACAATTTTTCCGCTTGGTTGTCTTACGGTCCTTGAACGTTTTGATCACATGAGATACGGTTGAATTTTCGATTCCGAGCTGTTTTCCGATCCATCGATGAGAAGCGTTTGGGTTTTCGAAGTGAGTGCCCAAAATTTGCTGGCGCACTATTTCTGCATTCGAAGCCATCATTGAAATCACTCGATCGATTTTCACGAAACTCATTACACAATTGACACAACACAATGAAATACATTCAGTTAAAATTTCAATAATTTTTACCCACACGCTAAAAAGTTACGAACAATTGCATGTGTCCAAATTTCATCGAATACAGTTTTTACACCGGATTCAATACCGTTGACAATTGTACCTCCATTTTTCGCGAGCAAGTACCGCCACGTTACATCAGAGAAGAAGTTTTACACAGATGGGTCAATAATCAATGCGTCCACTGGATTTGGTGTATTCAACGATCTTCATAGCGCCTCATACAAGATCCAGAATTCTTGTTCGGTATACGTTGCGGAGCTTGCAGCAATATCGTACGCATTAGAGCGGATCGCCTCACTTCCCTCTGATCATTATTTCATATTTTCAGATAGCCTAAGTTCTCTGGAGGCTATTCGTTCAATGAGGCCGATGAAGCACTCGACGTATTTCCTGCATGAAATACGGTCGTCACTGAGTGCTTTATCCAACAGCTCACACATTATCACCTTAGCATGGGTCCCATCTCATTGCTCTATACCGGGTAATGAGAAAGCGGACTCACTGGCTAAGGTGGGCGCTATGGAAGGCGATATTTAGGAGCGACAAATCGCCTTCAATGATTTTTTTTTCAATTGCTCGTCAGCTAGTTCTCATCAACTGGCAACAAAAGTGGAATGATGATGATCTGGGAAGATGGCTACATTCTATTCTCCCACAGGTTTCGAGAAAATCTCTCTATCGAATTGAGCTCACAGACAGCAGTTTCTGTGCCTGTGGTAACGGTTATCACGACATCGAACATGTTGCCTGGTCATGCACCTTATATCATGTGGCGAGATCCGACTTAAGTGATTTTCTCAGGGCCCGAGGAAAACAACCTGCTAAACCAATTAGAGACGTCCTGGCCTGCCGCGATCTCGAATATATGAAATTAATCTACGATTTCCCAAAACGGATTGATTTGAAAATCTAGTAGCGTTTGATCTTGTTATTTTCCAAGTCTTCCCCCTCATAGTTGTTCCAACATAGCCCCCTTTTCTGTGTCTCTTTTCAGTTATTCCGTCAATCGTTCGTTTACATTTCGAGATCCAGAGCACTTGCTACAGTGCTTATTGTACGTGTCCTACGTCCTTGTCCTCAATCCTTTTCCAAGTATCCACAGTGTTTAAATGTTGTATTCCTTAACCTCGAGCAAGTCGCGAGTATTCGGCCCCGTCCTACTAAGATTAGTATTAAGAAATTTATCAATGTAATTAGAATAACGGCTCCGCAAAGCTAACGCATTTGAGCCTTGACAAATAAATGGATTATAAAAAAAATAAAGACGGGTCTAATATTTTTGGTTAAGGAACAACATTACCAATTAATATGGAACTCTGAGAGATCGTGTATCTTTTTTTTTATGGAATAGCTGTATATGTTTATTTTCATGTGTTCCTATGAATAATTTTATATGTGTTCATGTTTGAAAGTTCTGTCACAAAACATTTCAACTTGCTCCTCTCTACCTTATTGTGATTGTTTTGGTGCAAATTAACACAAAAATGATGAAAAAAAAGAAAAAGATTAATAATATATTCAGAGGTTCTTCAGAGGTTCATCTTAACTATCCTGGAGTTCAGAACAAAGGCTTTATAATATAACCAAATCGAAAAGAAATAGGTGAAGTTCCTAAGCAAAACACATCGACGTTCACATACAAAATTTAGAACAATGGCGGTAAAGTGGGAAATAGATCTATTTTTGGTGATTTATATTTTTATCTACATATTTATGTATATGTATTTTAACTATACCAACATTTTTTGGGCAATTCAATATAAATAATTAAGTCAATAAAAGGTTCATATACATAGAAAAAAGGAGTGATTCTTTCGACACAGGAATCTGTGATGTCTAATGAATAGAACTCTACTGAATTTGTCGTACAGGATTTTGCATTTCAACTCCCCCGTCGTTTTGCGATTCCGAAATTTCATGATCACTAGAACTTTGTCCATGATGGTCCGAAAAATCCCACTATCCTCCATGGAAGGGCAAAACGCGCCGGGTTAGTACCAACCGTGCATGTGTCCTGTGTGTGCGATTGTCGAGACTGCCTGTTACGTGTCGTCCTTCTGGTCGTGGAGCCTGGCTCAAACGGTTTGGTTGCATTGCGAAGAAGATGATGAGGTTTTGTGAAAGACGAACAAGTACCCAACCGGGCTGGCTACTACTGCTTAAGGGGTGGTGGTAAGTAAGCCGTGTGAGGGACGAGGCCTGTTTCGCGTCCACGTCGTCGTCGTCGACGTCGTACGTTTTGCCTTCTCGCGAGTCTTTGGAAAATGGTTTTGTTTGGTCGCAATTTCCCTGGGGAGAAAAAAGGAGAAAACACACATCCTGGTCCGCGCGTTTGCAAGCTGACTGCGGTGGCGAGCAACAACAACGTGTCGCTAGAGTGGAGTGGGGGTATTATGGCGAGGTTGATTAAAGGGAGGCACAAGCATGTATTTGCGAAAGGTGGACGGTGGCGTCGTGGAAGAAAATCGCTTTGCCGCACGCCGTACCGAGAGTGAAGAATCCTTCGGTGAATGCGGGTTTCTACACGGTTTTTGGTACGTGACGGCTGCCTGAGTAGTTGTATGTGCTCCGACGTGTACAGTTTTGGGACTGGTTTGGAAGGAGCGATGGATGGGGGAATGTCCTAGCGTCCGAGAGATCTCCTTTCTCTGATCCAGAAGCCGTAGCAGCATCGCCATCGTCGTCGCTGTTATATATTAGGACGATACGGCCAGTGTGGATTGTCCGTTGTTGAGAAGATGCTTCAGGTAGAGGGGGTGTCGTGTGGGGTGGACAAACTGACCGGTGAGTAAAGTTAAGAAAATTTATTTGCTTGTATTTGTAATCATCCCCCTTTTTTCGTTCTTGGTCTTGGTCGTCGTCGTCGTCGTCGTCGTGGACGTCGACAGCGATGATGATATTGATGCTAAGGGGACTTTAGAAAATGAAAATTTCTCTCGTTTCTTCTTCGTTTTGCGCGCTTGGCCACACACCGGGATGGACTTGGGGATGAGGGAGGCTGATTGTAGTGTGTTTTGCTGCTGCTTGTGCTGATGTTGTTTGCGACGACTGGGTTTTTTAGATAGAGGGAGGCTGTTGAGATCCCCACACGTACGTGGAAAGTATGGAAAACGCGCTGCGGTCAGCAGTGGCCGATGTTCGTGTTCGAGGGAAGGCCCGGTCCGTTCGATGGGATGAGTGCTTTGATATAGAAATTGCGCTTTGCAGGTGCGGACTAAGAAGAATGTTCTCCAGGAGGATTATCGGCTCCAGCGCTTCGGCATGAGAAGGGTCAGAAAATTCATTTTAAATATTGTGTGTGTGTAGATTGTACACATGGTGCCACTGTAGGTGCTTGCCGTGTTGGACGGGTCGGCTTCTTAGCCAGAATTTCCTGGACTTATTTACCCTTCTAGAATTACGGAACATTCTTCCGAGATTTGTGGAGCAGCAGCAGCAGTATATAAGTGTGTTCGCTAGCTGGCGAGGAGGCCAGGTTTTGTTCTTACTTACGTTCGTCTGAAACCGGACCTTGCAGATTGAGCACGGAGATGATAAACCGGACACAGCGTAGTGTGGCCATTGGGAGGAAAACAAATGGGGAACAGTATTCCTGACCATGGCAACGAACAGGACTGTGTACACATAGGAATGGGATGGATTCTGGCGAGCGCTGTCTTGAGCTCGGACGGTGTCTCCTTTGCTAGTCATGCTAATCTCGTTTCACTCCGATGGTGTTTTGGATTTGGTGTTCGGTTTTCGGGGTAAAATGGGTACTGTTTCTTAAACACTAGACTGGTTGGTGAAGATGATGGTTTGAGAGCTTTCGGGTTTTGCTGTTTTTATTGTGGTTTTGAAAAAAATCTAATGCGGCTGATTCGGCTAGTGATACTTTCACTAGTCTGAGGCCTTTCAGGACATTGTTACTTGGTGCATAGCTACTTGTCTTCTGTTTAAAAAATCCTACCTATCGCTGATTTTGCCCAACT